>JARBWK010000020.1:13684128-13752541 GCA_030556195.1 Anolis apletophallus
TTTCCTTCCTTTTCCATAGTTTGTTCTTTTCTTTCTTCCTTTCCCCCTCCCTCCTTTACTTCCTCTGTCTTTCTATCTTTCCCCCCTCCTTCCTTCCTTCCTTCCTTCCTTCCTTCCTTCCTTCCGCCTTCTCTTCCTTCCCAGAGTCCTGAGCGTGCCTTTTGCAGAGCCAGGTCTGAAGTGTCCCCTCATTCTGCCTTTTGGGGAATCCTTTTCTCAGCGTATGGACGTATAGACTCACATTGAGTTGAATTCAGTCTTAAAATACATTATATACATTATATAGCTCTGACTGAAAGACATTTCCAAATATTTCGCTTTCTTGGCTCTCTGAGTCCAAAAGGTTCCCGGCCCCTGGTCTAAAGTGTCTTCTTGCCTGGCAGAAGGGGGTTGGGCTGGGGATAGCACTAGTAGTAGTGATAATGGTACCAATAATGCTATCTGTACCAGCTTGGGCCTGGCTCTTCAGTCCCTCCGTGACGTGACATGACGAGAGGGAGGTGGAAGAGGGACTGGGAGACGGCACCCGGGGTGTTTGGCGGGAAACCTTTGGAACGGCCTTTCTTACGGTTGTGGCAAGTTGTGGGGAGATGGTGGCGGGTATAAATAAAGTTTTATTATTATTATATTATTATTGAAGGCAGGGTAGAAATAAAGATGATGGTGACCATAATAATAATAATAGTAATAGTAATAGTAATAGTAATAGTAATGGGGATGAGGACGGTGCCGGGCGTGGCGGCCCCAAGGGCTCTGGGCGCTCACCTGTGCAGGTTGTAGGCCAGGTCGATGGCGATGAGGACCCCGGTGGGGGAGGGGTAGATGCTCATGTTGTCGGTGGTGTAGTCCAGGAACTTGGCCCGGGCGTAGCGCTCGATGTCGTGGGAGTCGTAGTCCCCCCAGCGCAGCTGGATGTCGATCCAGTATTTCTGGGTGGTGGTGCTGTCCATCACGTCCCTGGAGGGGAAGGAAGGGGCAGAGGGGTGAATACGGGGGCCGGCCTGGGCCGCGGTCCCCCTCCTTCCCTTGCGCCCCCCGCCGGACCCCCCGCACTGACTTGGAGTCGGCCAGGAGGGAGGGCCGGGAGACGTTCCACTTGTAGGAGGCGAAGAGGAGGATGTCGGCGCAGGAGGAGTTCATCTTGTAGGACTTCCGGGGGTGGATGGTCTCCTTCTGCACCGTCTCGATCTCCAGGGCGTCCAGCTCCTGGTCAAAGACCTGCCAGGGGGAGAGGGGCCGGAAGGTGAGCAGGGGTCAAGCTCAAGGTACGCCAGAGGACTCCTTCCTCCTCCGCTTCCTCCTCGGCGTTTACCTGGCAGAGGTCCATGACGATGCTCTCGTGGATCTTCTGCCAGAGATGGGCCCGGAAGATCTGGATGAGGGAGATCTTCAAGGTGGGGATCTTGCCGTGCATGAAGATGCCCGTCAGGTCCAGCTGCACCTGGAAGCCCACGTAGACCTAGGAGGAGGGGGGGAGGGAGGGAGGGCTGAACGGGGCCATCGGGACACCTCTGGCAGCCACACCAGCGGCAGGGGCATCACTCCTATTCTGTGGTCACTCCAGGCAAGGGACAAAGTGTTGGCGTTGGCCATCAAGGCCCTCTCCCCTCACCCACAAGGCCTCCTTCCCATCGCCTGGTGTATTTCAGCCTTTGTTCTGTGTGGCAAGAGGGAGAGAGGCCCCGAGGGCTCCCTGGGGGCCACGGACTCACTCACGTTGGCCCTGTTGATGGTGGGGGACCACCAGAGGGTGAAGCGTCGGTTGGGGATCTGGTTGAGGCCGGAGCGCTGGGCGTTGGTCAGCTTCTTCCACTTCATGGACTCCTCGAAGCCGCTGGCCTTCTCCCTGGAAGGGGGAGGGAGGGGAGGGTCAGGGCCTGGGACCCCCCCTCCACGCTTCCACGGGACCCTCCCTCCCTCCCCCGGCCTGCCCCCCCCTCCGCACCAGAAGAGCCCCTCCCAGGTGGGGAAGTAGGTGCCCTTGAAGAGGGTGTGCTCCAGGATGCCCTCCACGCCACCCAGCGCCTGGATCATGTCCGTCCGGTAGTTGTTCAGGTTCCAGAGCTTCCCGTCGTGGCGCTGGTGGGTCCACCAGAAGGGGTTCTGCTTCAGGACCTAAAAGGAGAGGGAGGGAGGGGCGTCACGGGGAGGACAGGGTTGGGAAAGGGAGCCGCCGCGGGCCCTTCCCTTCTCGCCGCCGCCCCTACCTGGTACTGCTTGAAGTCTGTCCGGACCCGCCACCCTTTGTCGTAGGCCAGCGTGTGGCGGTCCTTCTGGAAGAGCGTGTTGATGCGGGGGATGCCCCGGTCCCACGAGTCCTCCAGGTCCTCCAGCGTCAGGCGCCTGGGGAGACAGGGGCGGGGAGGGCCCGGGCTGATGGGAAGTGTAGTCCACCCGCACCCAGAGGGGGCGCCGGGAAGCCTCCCGACGGTGACGCTCGACCACACTTGACCCATCGCAACCCATTTCAAATACTGGCATGGCTTCGGGGGGGGGGGGGGTTGAGAGGATGGTGGGAGCTGTGGTGCTCCCCTATCCAAAGGTCAATGTACACCCTACATCATGTGACCCCATAGCAGGGGTCGGGAACCTATGGCTCGGGAGCCAGACGTGGCTCTTTTCATGATTGCATCTGGCTCTCCAGAGCAGCCCGGGCCTCCGTTTCCCAGCATGCAGTGGGGAGGAGTGACGCAAATGCACCACGACTGCCGCTTTTGTGCCGCCATCACCACCTCTTCCTCTTCCCCTGCTGCTCCCCTTCACCCTTTCCTTCTCCTTCTCTCCTTCCTTTTCCCTCCCTCTCCCCTTCCTTCTTTCCTCCATTCTCCCTCCCTCTTCCTTCCTCCCTCTATTTTTCCCCGAACCTTTCCTTCTCCTTCCTTTCTTTTCACTACCCTCTCTCCCCTTCTCTTTTCTTCTTTTCCCTTCATTATTTTACTTTTTCCTCACTCCCTTTCCTTTCTTTTCCCCTTCACCCTTCCTTTTCCTCCCTTCCCATTTCCTTCTTTCTTTTCCCCTCCTTGTCTCTCTCCTGCTTTTTTCTTCCTTTTCCATAATTTGTTCTTTTCTCTCTTCCTCTCCCCCTCCCTCCTTTATTTCCTCTGTCTTTCTTTCTTTCCCCCTTCCTTCCTTCCGCCTTCTCTTCCTTCCCAGAGTCCCGAGCGTGCCTTTTGCAGAGCCAAGTCTGAAGTATCCGGTCATTCTGCCGCGGGAATCCTTTTCTCATCGTATGTACGGATAGACTCACATTGAGTTGAATTCCATCTTAAAATATATTATATAGATTACATGGCTTTCACTGAAATTAATTTCCAAATATTTTGCTTTCATGGCTCTCGGAGTCAAAAAGGTTCCCGACCCCTGACCTATAACCTTACTTCTCATAAACATTCTAATGTTTACGAGGCTGGGTGGCCATCTGTTGGGAGGGATCAGATGGTGCCTTTACTTATGGCAGGAGGGGGTTGGACTGGGTGGCCCTTGGGGCCCCTTCCAACTCTAGGATTCTATATCAGATCTCTCTCATTCTCTCTCTCTCTCTCTCTGAACTATACACACACACACACACACATATATATATAACATGTCTGTAGCTGGATGGCCATCTGTTGAGAGGGACCGTATGATGTCTTTAAGGAAGAAGGGGGTTGGACTTGGTGGCCCTTGGGGCCCCTTTCAGCTCTAGCACTCTATGACATATCTATCAGATCTCTCTCTCTCTCTCAATTATATATAGCTATCATATCTATAACTGGATGGCCATCAGTCAGGAGGGATTGTATGGTGTCCTTCTTCATGGAAGAAGAGGGTTGGGCTGGATGGCCCTTGGGGCCCCTTCCAACTCTAAAATTCTGTGATATATAACAACAACAAAAATAACAATAATATCCATCCAAACTCTCAATCATATAGATAAGATATATGGCTGGGTGGTTCTATAGGTAGACATGACTGAGAGATTGGGAGGGACCCCTGGGGCCATCCAGTCCTACCTATCGTATCTATAGCTGGCTGGCCATCTGTCGGGAGGGCTTTGCTGGTGCCCTGGCAGAAGGTGGTGGGGCTGGATGTCCCTCTTTGGGTGGGGCAGGGAGAGGGAGGCCTCCCCAGAAGGTGGCCGGAGCCGTGCCACATGTCCCCCCGCTGCGCCTCGGCCTTGACTGACCTGTTCTGGGCGATGGCCTCCTGCCGCTTGAGGGCGTACTCGGCCCAGACCCTTTGGGAGTCGATGAACTCGCTCTCCCAGGGCTGGATGTAGCGGTAGAGGTTGGGGATGAGCTGGTCCTCCTCGTGGCTCATCCCCGAGCGGAAGTGCGTGATGCCCACGTCCGTCTGCTTGGACCACCTGCCGAGATAGGCACACACAGAGAGAAGCGATTAGGTTTCTCAGTTGTTAGACTGATATGCCTAGAGAACTGTAGGGTTTCAGAAGCGTTCTTTCTTTTCCGCTGGCCAAAGCCCAGGAGAGGAAGAGGGCAGTGCCCGGGTGGCCTGGCTTGACCCCCCAGAAGAACCACGCCCACCTGAGGTCCGACTGCGGGATGAGGACGTGCCCCATGGAGAGCATGCCCAGGCCGCCCAGCTCCTTCGGGGTGTAGAAGACCACCGGCGGGAAGCGGCTGGGCATCTTGGAGTTCAGGCCGATCTTGATGCGGGTCTGGATCTTGTTCTCGCACTTGACCAGCAGGTCCAGCAGCTCCTGGGTGTTGACCACGGCCTCCCGGAAGTAGGTCATCAGGCCGATCAGGGCCGTGTTCCACTTGTTGACGATCTGCAGGAGGGGGAGCGGGGAGGTCCGGCCTCAGCGCCACCACGGCCACGCCCCACCCTCCCACCACAACCGTGGCGCCCTCCCCCCTGGCCCTCTCCTCTCACCTTCGTGAAGGTGGTGGACCCGGAGGCCATGAGGATCTGCCGGACCCGGTTGTGGAAGCGCTGCATGGACTCGTCGTCCACCCGCAGGAAGCACTGTGCCGTCCGCTCCTTGGTCACCTGCCGAGAGAGAGAAAGGAGGGGATGGCGGGATGACCGTTCGCGCTATTATTACTATGACCATATAGACTCGAGCATAAGCCAACCCAAATATAATCCGAGGCACCTAATGGTAGTTATTACTAATGTACAATATTCCCATTTTGAGGGCTGGGCCCAGCTGACCCTTGGATGGGAAACCAGTGGGACTGGTTGAATGCAATGAAATGCTGGGAGTTGTAGTTTGGCGAGGCACCGGCCCCCTTGGGCAGAGGAGGCAAAAGAGTTATGCAAGAGTTATGCGGGGCGCACCTCGTTCTGGAGGTTCCAGACGCCGTCCTTGTGGGTGAACTCCTCGTAGCTGGTGCGGCACTTGGGCAGGATGCGGCACTCGAAGCCGCACATGTTGAAGAGCAGGTTGGGGTTGTCCTTGCTGTAGACCGAGACGAAGCTGTTCTCCCACTGGACCGTGGTCACCGAGCGCGGGAGGCGGTTCTTGATGTCCCAGAAGACGGCGCGGCCCCTGGACCCCACGGGGGGAGGAGGAGGCAAAGCGGGCGGCGTCTCAGCCCAAGGCCTGTTCGGGAACCCGGGACGGAAGGGAGACCCCCCCCCCCCCCACGGCCACCTCTCGCCCCCAACTCACAGGTTGACGTCGTGCTTCATGAGGCGCATGCGGGCGTCCCGGGGCCAGCACTTCTTGTTGTTGTAGCCCACAATGTTCTCGTTGTTGGGGTCCGGGTGCTCCGTCAGGTAGCGCTGGATCAGGTCCCGGGCCTCGTCCGCTGTGAACCTGAGGAGCCAGACGCACAGAACCATAGACTCGGAAGAGAACCCAAAAGGCCGTCCGGGTTAACCCACTTCGGCCAAACAGGAAGAGTACAATCAAAGCCTCCCTGACAGATGGCCATTCAGCCACTGTTTCAAAGCCTCCAACGAACTCTGAGACAGAGAGTTCCCCTGTTGAACAGCTCATTATGCATATACTTGCAATATATTACAAGTATTATACACACATTTTATTATTCATGTTCTATACATACCATATACAACTATAATGCACATTATATTTTATATACATATTATATTATACGCATAACATCTTATTTATAGTATAATATGTATATATACCTGTATATGTTTATTTATATCCCACTCTTTCTCTCCATACACTCAAAGCGACTCAAATGTATATTGTATTAAATATAATATTCACATATTATATTAGACATATTATATCTTATTTATAACACATTACAAAATGTATTGTATTAAATATATTACAATATATATTATATAATAACAGTAATAATAATAATTTTACAATAATAATTATATATAAATAAATCATATTAAATAAAACTTTATTTATATCCCACCCTATCTCCTCAAGGCGACTCAGGGTGGTTACATTACTTGCGTATTATCTTCTATTATACACATCATACATACAGTATATTATACATATCATACTATGTTATGCATATTATACTAATCATCTTCTATCTATCTATATATATATAAAGGAGGACCCGTCATCCAAAGACTTCCATAGGCAGAGAAATCTTCCAAGGCAGAGACACCAAACTTGGCAACAAAAATAGGCCTCAGGCAAGGAAGGTTTTTAGCAAAGAAACTTTCCCCCAAAAAACCTAGAAGGCCCCCAAAACAACGATACAAAAAAACCTACGTTTCCCAGCGTCCTCCGCGGCCGCCAGCGAATCCCATTGGCCGACATCGGCCCACACAAAATGCCGGCACTGCTTCCCAGCGTAGGCCATGCCCCCTGCCATCCCCACAACCACTCCGCCCCCTTCCCCTGGGCTGGCCCCACCCCCTGCCATCCCCACAACCACTCCACCCCCTTCCCCCGGCCCGGCCCGGCCCCACCCCCTGCCATCCCCACAACCACTCCACCCCTTCCCCGGCCCGGCCCCCCCCCCCCCCCCTGCGCGCGACAATTTCTTAAAAATAACTGCTGCCAAAACAAATCACCTCAGGACAGCCTCCCACACACCACAGCCAGTCGGACTGCCGAGGACACACAGTGCCTAAAGGACAGGCTCCTTCAGCCTCGCCCACACTGGCCAAACTAGTAAAACTGACCACTGCTAATCACCACGAACCACTGACCACGGTACGATCAGCCACACAATCACAACAAACACCACACACTCCTCCAGACACTACAACTCTCACCACCACACTCGAGAAACACAATCCAAAAGACCAAGCCAGCACAAAATACCATACAACGCCAATATGCAGAAGATACACAACTATGTGCACAGAGCACATACATACCACTCACAGGACAAAAGACAACTACCAGGAAGACATAACACTAACACAAATAGGGCACCAGGGACACAGGCACCACTGACAAACACATACCGCCGGAATAACACAAACTTGCAAAACCCACCAAAAAAAACAGAACAATCCTGCAACACAAAAACCCACCCCAACCAAAATTCACAACAAACACCACTGGCAACACCCCCTCCACATCACAACCAGCACACAGCCAGACTGAGACAACTCTGTCACCACAACACACACAAAATACACCCCAAAAATACCTGACAACTTCCCCAACTCAAAACCCAGGACTGCACTCACTACTCACCACCGCACACACCTCCAAATACACACACGCCCCAGGCACAATACTCCAGCAATTCCTACCCACACAACACAACACAACTTCCTATCACAACCCATCCCTCCAACCTTACGGGACCCCGCACACACAACACCTACCACCACCACAAACAAAAACCAACTCCACCTATTCTCCAACCACAACACAACACTGCACTGATACATTACAAGCACACACAAACAACCAAAACACCCCACCCACACAAGCATTCCACAACATACTACCACCCACAATGCCACCACACACCCACTAACTCACCAAAAAAGTAATACCTACACACAACACAATACGCACATAACACAACCTTGCGTCTACTGCTCAACCCATTTGTATGCCATTGTATATCCACAAGCTCTGCAGAACGCCAGCAACACCACACACTGACAACTCCCCAGGACTTCAACATCCCACCCATCAGAACAACCCACAACGACACAGCCAGGGCCCCACCAAGACCATAAGTAACATCAACTCCAACCCTTACATACTCAGACTTTCTCGCATCTCCTAAATAGGGCACAGCAACGCCTGCCGGGTACAGCTAGTTCTATATATATAAAAAGAGAGCTGTCCTCCTGAGTAGCCTATAGACAGCAAAACCGCTGAACCCACAAACACCTAACCAGGCCACAAAACCCACCACGGAACAATATATGTTTACCACCAAAAAAACCCTTCAAAAATTCAAAACAAAATGGAAAAAAAAAACCCCAAAAAGCATTGGGACTACTACTCCCATGATCCCTCATGCTACTGCAGTACTGTGCATGCGCGGAAAAGCTCCCGCGCGCGCAAACCCCTTCTTTCCTCCCCCCCCCCAACTGCTGGCACAGAGGAAAAAGAAAGAAGGGCCGCCATTGTCCCTCCCTTACCTGAAGAAGATGTGGATGCGGTCGATGTAGCGGCAGAAGAGGCGGATGGGGTGGGCGGCCTCGGTGGCCACGTCCTGGAAGCTGAGGAAGTCATTGGGCATCTGCGGGGGGCCGGCCATCTCGCTGGCGCGGTGCAGGCCTAGCACCAGCAGGTCCATGACCAGGCCGTAGTACTGGACGATGAAGGAGGCGAACTGCAGGCCCCGGATGATGCCGTAGGAGTTGGTGTGGTTCATGTCCTTGTAGTTGATGACCACGTTGTTCTTGGCCGTCATGTAGTCGGCAATGTTGTGGTCCACGATCAGGCGCAGCAGCCGGTTGAGCAGCGTCAGGTCGATCTTCTCGTACATCTTCTCGAAGCGCGACTCCAGCATCACGTTGCACTCCCCCTCGCCCGTCTCCCACACGTCCTGCAGGTTGTTGATGCCTGGGAAATAATAATAATAATAATATATCAATGTTGATGATAATAATAAAAATAATAAAGTTTGCTGTGTACTAATCTTTTTGTGTTAATAATAGTAGTAATAACAGATGTTTATTTGTTTGTTATCAGCCTTGAGTCCCTTTGGATGATGATAATAGTAATAATAATAATGTGTTCATTTGTTTGCTGCCTTGAGTACCTTTGGAAATAATAATAATAATAATATATCAATGATGATGATAATAATAAAAATAATAAAGTTTGCTGTGTACTAATCCTTTTGTGTTAATAATAATAGTAATAATAACAGATGTTCATTTGTTTGTTATCAGCTTTGAGTCCCTTTGGATGATGATAATAGTAATAATAATAATGTGTTTATTTGTTTGCTGCCTTGAGTCCCTTTGGAAATAATAATAATAATAATAATAATAATAAGTGTTCGACTTGTGATTTTGTGATACAAAATCCAGCATAGAGATCCTGTTTGCTGTGACATACTGTGGTTTTGTGTCAATAATAGTAATAATGTGTTTATTTGTTTGCTGCCTTGAGTCCTTTTGGAAATAATAATAATGTGTTTATTTATTTGTTTGCTGCCTTGAGTCCCTTTAGGACAGTGTTTCCCAACCTTTTCTGAGCCGCAGCACACTTTTTACATTTACCAAATCCTGGGGCACACCACCAACCAAAATGACACAAAATGACACTCTAACACAGTCATACATATAGTTAATATGTTTTTCAATGTATTTATACACTCAGTGCGAAACCTGGGCCTGTTTCGATGGACACAACACAGATATCCTGGCAGGAATGGCAGAAAGACACAAACTTCCCACACAGAACTCCCATAACCAAGCGAAAATGCTATAAGAGTTTGGTGGGCATTGACCTTGGGTTTTGGAGTTGTAGTTCACCTATATCGAGAGCACTATGGACTCAAACAATGTTGGATCAGGACCAAACTTGGCATGAATACTCAATATGCCCAAATATGAACACAGATGGAGTTTGGGGAAAATAGACCTTGACATTTGGGAGTTACTGTTTTTAACTTAAATGAATGCGTATGATGTTTAATATAATTGAATGTTTCTGGGGTTTTATATTGTGTTTTACTGTGTGTGCATCAAATCGTGCCTTTTTGTAAGCCACTCTTGAGTCCCCCCTCCCTCGGGGATTGAGAAGAGCGGGGTAAAATGCTGGAAATAAATAAATAAATACAGTTTCTGGGATTTATAGTTAACACACAATCAAAGAGCATCCTGAACTCTTGCAACAATGGAATTTAACCAAACTTGGCCTATTGAACTCTCATTACCAACAGAAAGTACTGAAAGGGTTTGCTTGGGAATTGACCTTGAGTTTGGAAGTTGTAGTTCACCTACATCCAGGGAGCACTGTGGACTCAAATAATGATGGATCTGGACCACACTTGGCATGAATACTCAATATGCCCAACTATGAACACACATGGAGCGCCTTTATCGAGGTAGGTTTCTTAGGGTTTTTATACTTCAACACACTAGACTCTCCGCCCTCCCCTCCTGGAGGTTCCAATTTCCCACGGCACACCTGATGATTGCTCACGGCACACTAGTGTGCCCCGGCACACTGGTTGAGAAACACTGCTTTAGGAAATAACAACATGTTTATTTGTTAGCTGCCTTGAGTCCTTTTGGAAGTAATAATAGCAATAATAATAATGTGTTTATTTGTTTGTTTGCTGCTTTGAGTCCCTCTGGGTAACAACAACAATAACAATAATGTGTGATTATTAGCCACCTTGAGTCCCTTTCAATAATCAATACCTCCCTTGAGCAGGGAGTATTTCCAGAGGGTTTGAAAGAGGCCGTGGTCTCCCCATTGCTGAAGAAGGCGGGGTTAGATCCAACGGTCCCTTCCAATTACCGCCCAGTGTCGAATCTGTCGTTCCTGGGCAAGGTGGTTGAGAGGGCAGCAACGGAGCAGCTGCAGTCTTTTCTAGGTGGCTAGACCCCTTCCAGTCTGGATTCCGTTCGGGGCGCGGGACGGAGACGGTCCTGGTCTCCATTACAGACAAGCTATGGTGCCAGCTCGACCAGGGCTGATCGGCGCTGCTTGTGTTATTGGACCTCACAGCAGCGTTTGATACAGTCGATTATGATCTCTTGACCCACCGCCTTGCCGTGGCCGGGGTGAGGGGGACAGTCCTAAATTGGCTGTTTTCCTTCCTCCGGAACCAATCGCAGTGAGTGAGGAGGGGTGAGGTTGTCTCCGGGGGTTCCCCTCTACTTTGTGGGGTCCCCCAGGGGGCAATCCTCTCCCCTCTATTATTTCACATCTATGTGCGACCACTTGCCCAGCTGGTGCGTAGCTTTGGGCTGGAGTGCCACCAGTACGCTGATGACACTCAGCTCATCCTGAGGATGGATGGCCGGCCCGAATTCGTACCCGAGAATTACCATCGCTGCCTTGAGGCCGTCACTGGATGGCTGTGAGCCAGTAGGTTGAGGGTGAATCCGGCTAAGGCTGGGTCGTCTGGGCGGTGGGGATGTTCAGCTTCCGACCCTGGACGGCGTGGCACTACGTCCGTCGTCATCTGTTAAGAGCCTTGGGGTGACTTTGGACCCTCTCTTGTCGATGGAGGCGCATGTCTCCAGCGTCAGCAGGGTGGTGTTTTTCCACCTTCGCCAGGCGAGGAAGCTGGCCCCCTACTTGTCCTGGTGCGACCTTGCCTCAGTGGTCCAAGCCACGGTCATCTCAAGGCTGGACTACTGTAACGCTCTGTACATTGGCCTTCCTTTGTCGGTGATCTGGAAACTTAAGCTGGTGCAGAACGCTGCAGCCCGACTCCTTGCGGGGAGCTGCCACATCACGCCAATCCTGCGCGAACTGCACTGGCTACCCGTAGAATGCCGGATCCCCTTCAAAGTGTGAGTTCTGGCTTTCAAGGCCTTGCATGGTCTGGGGCCAGTGTACCTGCGGGACCGCCTCATCCCGTATTATCCCTCCAGATCTCTACGCTCTGAAGAGCAAAACCTCCTGGCCGTTCCTAGTGGTAAGACTTATCGCCTGACTGCAACCCATCGCCGGGCTTTTTCAATCGTGGCCCCAGTACTTTGGAACGCGTTGCCCGCCAACATTCGCACCACTCAGAGTCTCCTCCCATTCAGGAAAGCCTGCAAGACTCTGTTATTTCAGCAGGCTTTCGGTGTCGGGTGAACTGCAGTCTGCCTGTGTATCGCCATCTTGCATTATCTTTCTGCTGCCTCCATGTTCTGTAATGCGCGGTTTATTGTGACATTTTAATCTGTTGTTTTACTCTGTTGTTTTAACTGTGGTTTTTAATCTTTTAGCTTTGTTTGGCTGTTTTTATGAATATGTTGTGAGCCGCCCCGAGCCATTGGGAGGGGCAGCAAACAAATAAGAATAAATAAATAATAATAAATCTATATATATAAAGGAGGTTGCGTCGTCGAACGACTGACAGAGACAGAGAAACCTTACAAGGCAGAGACACCAAACTTGGCAACACAAATAGGCCTCAGGCAAGGAAGGTTTTTAGCAAAGAAACTTTCCCCCCCAAAACCTAGAAGGCCCCCAAAACAACGATACAAAAAAACCTACATTTCCCAGCATCCTCCGCGGCTGCCAGCGAATCCCATTGGCCGACATCGGCCCACACAAAATGCCAGCACCGCTTCCCAGCACAGGCCAAAACTGACCACTGGTAATCACCACAAACCACTGACCACGGTACGATCAGCCACACAATCACAACAACAAAATAAAAAAAACACCACACACTCCTCCAGACACTACAACTCTCACAACCACACTCGAGAAACACAATCCAAAAGACCAAGCCAGCACAAGATACCACACAACGCCAATATGCAGAAGATACACAACTAACTTTATTCCCCCCTCCCCACCACACACACACACACTTGCATTGTTGGCGTTACCTACTTTGGTAACGCAAAATATAATGCAAGACAGTGCCGGTGGTCAACTCCCAGCAGAGACCCCTTTCCCACAGGCAGAAAGGCCGGCTCCTCACCTTGGCACCACTTGTAGACCAGGAGGGGCGGGGGCTCGGTGTCGGCCGGCTTGATCCAGGGCGGGAAGAGGCGCCGCTTGTCGGCCTCGTACCACAGGTACTGGTCCAGGTAGGCGTCCGTGATCTTCTCCAGCGGCTCCACGTCATACACCGGGACCAAGTGGCTGTACAGGTCCATGAACTCAATGCCCACCTGGAGCGAAGAAGGCGGCCGGGCGTCAGACCCCCAAAGGAGAAGGCCGCAGCCACATACACACACACACACACACACACACACACACCCAATGTCCCCGAGGACACCTCGCTCACCTCCTTGAAGGCCCGCTGGGTGAGCAGGTGCCGCTTGATGCGGGACAAGGCCTCGTGGGGGTTGTCGTAGGCCTGCTCAATCAGGCCCAGCTCCTCCCGCTGAGACTGGTTCAGGCGGGACTTGACGCTGCGAGGAAGGAAATAGGTACAATCCGACCCCTCCCGACAGACGGCCATACCCAGCCCCTGCTGGAAGAGTTCGCAAGACGGGGGCTCCCACCCGTTCCATATCGAAGGTTGATAGAGTCCGACCGAGTTGGAAGAGAAGCCCAAAGAAGGCCACCCACTCCAACCCCGTTCTGGTACACAGAAGGACACACTCTAAACCCTCCCAACAGATGGCCAGACACAGACATGATAGGGAGGGCACAGATAGATGGTTGGGAGAGGTTCTGAAGAGTTGGAAGGGACCCCACAGGCCAGCTCAGCCCAGCCCAGCCCCTCTCTGCCAGGCAGGACAGGCCCAACGCGATCCCTCCCGACAGAGGGCCACCCAGCCGCCGCTACCTGTAGGCCTCCTTGAGCCTCTCCAGGGCCAGGATGAGGAGCTTGGTGTCGTGCTTGTAGGAAAGTGGCGGGAAGGGGATGGGCGAGAAGCGGCGGCTCTCCAGCCAGTGGACGGTGGTGGTGTAGACGGCCACGGCCTCCTCCGCCGTGATGTAGGGCCCGTCCTGCGGGAGAGGAGAGAGAGTCGTTGCTGTGAGGCCCTGTGACGCGTGTAGATTTCCGCGGCCGAAGGGAATGAGGTGCAGAGTTCCCCCTGGACACAGTTTCCAAGCGTTTATGTGACGGGATCCCCACACGCCAGCCACGGACCTTGAGGTAGTTGTGCTGGCGCTCCTGCTCGGCCTTGAGGTAGAGGCGGGTCAGGCGGCCCAGATTCTTCTTGCAGACAGTCTTGTCCACGGTGGCCCCACGGCGGATGCGCTCCCGGTTGTAGTGGGCCGTGTTGGTCCACCAGTCGGCCTTGGCCTTGACGTAGCGCAGGATCATGTTCTCGATGGGCGTGGGCAGGCCGGGGACCTGGAGTCAGAAGGAGAAGGGTCAGTCGGGGGGGCCTTGCAGAGGTCAACAAAGAGAGCCGCAAAAGAAGAGGTAAAGCAAGCAGGTGGGAAGGTGCTCGAGCGCCGCAAGAGCACGAATGGCCGTGGGACACTTACAGAAGCGGAGTTAAATACATCAACAATAATAAAATAATAGAATAGCATCGTAATAGGAGTTAAAATCAGAATTAACCAAAAAGACACTTTGGTTTGTAATATATATGCACCCACAGGACCTAAGTCTAAATTTATTAGACAATTAAGAGCAAGACTACAAGAAGAAACGTATGACGACATGATCCTGATGGGAGATTTTAATGGTGTAATGGATTGTACTCTAGATAAAACCAAGAAAAGAGGAAAGGGAAAGGAACCAACGACAGGGAAACTTCCAGTGGCATTCACGAATCTGATGAAGGAAAATTCTTTGCAAGATATATGGAGGGAGAGGAACCCCTCGGAAAGGGACTATACCTTTTACTCTCACCCGCATTCCACCTGGTCAAGAATCGATATGTTTTGGACTACTAAATCTTTGGCAACAAGAATAAGTAAGATCAAGATCCTACCGAGAACAAATACAGACCACTGCCCACTGGTAATGACAACGAAAAGTAGAAATGTAAAAAAGAGATGGAGGCTAAATGAGAACCTATTGAAGAGTGAAGAGGAAATAGAAAATAATAGGAGATTATTGAAGGAATATTTCGAAATGAACAATACAGGAAATATTTCAAAAGAAACCCTCTGGGACGCTAGTAAAGCGGTCATGAGAGGGCATTTTATACAGCAAGGCTCTCAAAAAAATCGAAAAAGGCGGGAGAAAGAACAGAAACTGCAGAGGGAGCTACAAGAAAAGGAAAATACTCTTAAAAATAAACCATCCAACAAGAAAATTAAACAAGAAATAGGACTGATCAGACAACAGCTAAACTCCTTCCAACTAGAATTAATGGCAAGGAATATAAAGAAGTTGAAAGCTACATATTTACTAAGTGCAAACAAGCCAGGAAAGATGCTTTCTAAAAAATTAACAAAGAAAAGGCAACATCAATGGATAACACATATAAAGAAAAACGAAACATTGATCACGGGGGAGAAAGAAATTGCAGAAGAATTCAGGAACTACTATAAAATATTATATCAAAAGGAGAATATTGAGCTGGATGATCTAACACAATACATAGCCAAGCAGAAGTTAGATAAGATCGACGATCGCCAGAGGGAACAATTGAATAGACCAATAACTGAAAAAGAAATAAAGGTGGCGATAAGGAATATAGCCAGTAATAAGACACCAGGACCAGATGGGATAACGGCCATCTATTATAAAGTATACAAGGAAGAAATAATGCTTTTTTTTAAAGATTTGATGAACAACGCCCTATGCCATGCATCAATCCCAAACACATGGAAGGAAGCGTATATTACGCTGATACATAAAGAGGGAACAGACCCAGCAAACGTTAAAAACTATAGGCCCATATCCCTTTTAAACACTGACTATAAACTATTTACAGCAGTTATAGCTAACAGGTTGAAGATTCTATTGAATGAAATGACCCATGAAGATCAAACGGGATTCTTGCCCAATCGTCAACTGAGAGACAATATTAGGACAGTAATAAACGTTATTGAGTATTATGAAAACCACAACCAGAAGGAGTTGGGTCTGCTCTCTTTAGACGCGGAAAAGGCGTTTGATAACGCTAATTGGGACTTCCTGTTACACTTGGTAAACGAAAGGGATATGGGCTTTCAGTTTCGAAATGTGATTCAAGCAATATATGCTAACCAAAGAGCAACTGTGCTGGTGAATGGCCAACCCGCAGGTGATATAAGTATCCAAAAAGGTACAAGACAGGGGTGTCCCCTGTCGCCCTTACTTTTTATTATGATTTTGGAACCTTTATTAGAATCGATTAGAAGGGATAAAGAGCTTAAAGGACTCAAAATCCAAGGAGAAGAATTTAAGTTGAAAGCCTTTGCTGACGACGTGGTGTGTTTCGTGGAAAACCCGCTGGACAATATAATGAAATGGAAGGAGAAAATAGAGGAGTTTGGCAAGGTGGCAGGCTTTAAATTAAACCAAGATAAAACTAAAATTTTAACAAAAAATATGAAAAATGAGAGGAGAGAAAAACTCCAAAAGTTAACGAAATTTGAAGTAGCTAAAAAAATAAAATATTTGGGAATTTATATGACTGGAAGTAACAACCAGCTCCTGAAAAATAACTATGAGGAGACCTGGAAGACTATTAAAAGAAAATTGGAAACATGGAAATACCTGAAGCTGAGCCTGACCGGCAGAATCGCGATAATTAAAATGAATGTCTTGCCGAAAATGATGTATCTGTTTCAGACAATCCCCATTCTAAGAACGAATTATTGGTTTGACAGGTGGAGGAAAGATATAGTAAAATTTATATGGGAAGGCAAAAAGGCAAGAATAAAGTATAAAATTTTAACAGACAAAAAGGAAAGAGGAGGGTTTTCGTTGCCAAATCTTCAACTATACTTTGAAGCAGCAGCATTGAACTGGTTTCAAGATTGGGTGTTATTAAAGAAAAAGAGACTGCTTATCCTAGAGGGGGAAGATCTGAGAAGGGGTTGGCATGCATACATAGGGCATGCCAAAGATAAGATCGAAAAGAACTTTTCGCATCATTTCATTCGAGCTGCCTTAATGAAAGTGTGGAAAAAAATACAAAGCCCGGCTCTATTCCAAAACGCCATTATGGGTCTCCCCTACGGAGGCACAACAGATTAAACAAACGGCTACAGGTAAATGGTTCCAATACAAAAACTTAATACAAAAAGAACCAGGAGGATGGGCTCTGAAATCTCTTGAAAAACTGAGAGAACAAGATGAGTCGTGGACTTGGTTCCATTATACTCAACTAAATGAACTGTTTAAGGAGGACAAAAAAATAGGTTTTGAGACCCAGGAGACAAGCTGGGACAAGATATTAAAAATGGAGAAGAAACAAATCAGTCGAATCTACGAAGAACTCTTGCAATGGGATACCGAAGAAGAATTAATAAAGGACACCATGGTTAAATGGGCGCAAGAGTTAGAACATCCAATCCCGTTGAAAACCTGGGAAACACTTTGGGAAAAAAAAGTGAAATACTCAGAATTCACCAACATCCTGGAAAATTGGTATAAGATGTTCCATCATCGGCATTTGACACCAATTAAACTGGCAAGATTTTATAAACAGTTGAAAGACAAATGTTGGAAGTGCGAAGGAACCAAAGGAAGTTATATCCATTGCTGGTGGACATGTAAAAAGGCCAAGAAGTACTGGAAGAAGATACACATAACATGTGGAAAAAATTCTACAACGGAGAATACAATTTAAACCAGATGCTTACCTTTTAAATATAACAGAATTAGATACAGACAGTACGGAGGATAAAATCTTCTTTTTTTTATCCTCGGCTGCGAGACTTGAATTCGCAAGGAAATGGAAAAGTAAAGATCCGCCAGGAGTCGAAGAATGGGTGTTAAAACTTAGAGAGATTATGGACTTTGATAAAATAAGGAATATAATTCAAGATAACAACCCGAGGAAAAGAATAGACTGGCAACATGTCCAGGAATATCTAAAAGAAATAAAAATTTAAGAAGAAATAAAGAGATGGGAAGAGCACAACTAATGGGATTAGTTGAAAATCTAAATGAAGAAAACCGGCAGAGAAAATATTGGGTAAAAAGAAGAGAAATTATAAAAATCAAGACATAATTACCCCTGTGGAATGGACTGGAAGCTAAACGACGAAGATGGACTCTATCTTTTTTCAATTCAACCTTATTGACTACCCCTTCCCTTACTCTATTCCATTTCTTGACTGAACTGTAACCCATATCTAATCACACCCAACCCCTTCTCTAACCCGACCTCTTTTCTTTCCTTTTCCTTGTTTCTTCCCCCCCTTTTTTCTGTACACAGTTTTTGCTATTTTATCATATGTAAAAACCATTAAAAAATAATAATAATAATAATAAAAGAATAGCATCGTATTATTATATGCAAGAAATAAAATAGAATTATGTGATATCCTATTTGGTGACTTTTGGGCCAAGAGGGTCCCATGGCTGTCACGCTGCATCATCAAGGGGCGCCCCAAGAGGGAGAGGGAGAGGGGGCCGGGCCTTGCCTTCCAGGGGATGTTGGCCTTCCAGCAGCGCCAGGCCTCGCTCAGGTGCTGCAGGATGGTGCGGGCCTTGTTCTGCTTGATGCCTTCGGGCATCATGTCCAGGATGTCGTGCATCACGGCCGCCCGCAGCTCCAGGTCGAAGTGCGACTCCACCCGCTGCTTGGTCACCGTCTTGGCCACCCCCTTCGAGTGCCGGCCTGAGAGGGGGGATTAGGAGGAAGAGGAGGGCCGTCCATCCATCAGAGAAGAGGCACCCAAAGGATACCTAGCCCACCCCCTTCCGCCAAGCAGGAAGAAACCATGAAGCCACCCAGCCTCTGCTTAAAAGCCTCCACAGAACGACAACATTACATCATCTATATATATAAAAGAAGAGCTGTCGTGTTTAGTAGCCTATAGACAGCAAAACCACACAACGCAGACACACCAAACCAGGGCACATACACACAAAACCCAATGAGATATGTTTACCACCCAATTTTTTTAAATAAAAAAATTAAACAACACAGTAAAAAAAAAACCAATTGGACTACAACTCCCATGATCCCCCACGCTAATGCAGCACTGTGCATGCACGGAAACAATTCCCCTGCGCGCAAACCGCTTTTTCCTCCACCCCCCTTCCGCCACCACGGAGAAAAGAAGGCCCGCCATCTTATCTGTCTCCTGTGGCCAGCGGGGGAATGGCTGGCAGCGGCAGAAGACCTAAAAGGAGGAAGGAGGCCCGCCGTTTTCCTTGAAGCCGTGGCCTCGATTGGTGCCGCGAAGGACTCCGGAGGCCGGGCCGCGACACCAAGCGAGGTCCCGGCTTCGCCGAAGACAGCGAGCCTTCCTCCTCCTTTTAGCTCTTCATCAGCCAGCACTGCCGCAGGGGAATGGCTGGCGGCGGCGCTGGCTGAAGAAGACCAAAAAGGAGGAGGGAGGCCCGCTGTCCTTTGCGAAGCCGTGGCCTCGATTGGTGCCGCGGAGGCCTCCGGAGGCCTCTGCTACAGCAAACGAGGACAGCGCCCCTCCCAACGCCTCCCGGCCTCCTCCTTACCCCCAAAGGAACGAAAGAAGGAAGGAAGGACCCAAGGAAGGAAGAAGACAGGAAGAAAAAAGGAAACAGGGAAGGAGGGAAGGAAGGACGGAAAGCAAGCAGGAAAGAGGTCACGCCGGAAGGAGGAAGAGAAAACAGACAGGTAAGAAAAGGCAACACAAGAGGTAGAAGCTGGTGAAGGGAGCAGCACAAGGAAGGGAAAAAGGTGGGGAGGGAATGGAGGGAAAGAGACAAGGGGAGGGATGGCAGGACGGAGGGAAAGGAAAGACGGGAGGGAGGGAGAAGGGATGAGGGGGAGAGGGAAGAAAGGAAGTACACAAGGCAGGAAGGGATGTTACTGTTGGTCTTTGCCACATGCACACACATATATACATAAAGACATGCACTGAAATATACACATGCACACATACGTACAGACATCTGTACTTACACACATATACACGCATATACATTTACAAACACACATATACATAAGTACACACATATACACGCATACATATACACATATACATACGTACACACACACACATATATACACACACACATATACACAGCAGCGCGTGGCCGGGTTCAGCTAGTTATATTATATTATTCTTATCTATATATATAAAGGAAGAGTCATCATGGAACGACCGTCCCAAACAGAGAAACCTTACAACGCAGAAACACCAAACTTGCCAACAGAATTAGGCCTCAAGCAAGGTACGTTTGTAGCAAGGAAACTTTCCCCCAAAACCGAAGAGGCCCCCAAAACAACGAGTAAAAAAACCTACATTTCCCAGCATCCTCCGGGCTGCCAACGACTCTCCCAGCCTCTACATTCTGACAACATGATTGGCTGCCAATAAGGGCGGATTTGCATAACTCCTGTACTGGCCAGCCAACATGAACATTCCGACCCATAATAAACTGCCAGAGGAGGATAAGGCAAAGGGCTGAGGCACAAACACAAACACCCAATTCACTTCCCACAGAAAATTTACACCCCTACAAATCACAGACCACGCCCAAAATTGACAGTAAGGCTTCATTAACTTAATTTCCCTGACTAGGCCTCACTTAATGGAATGCTGTTTACGTTCTGAATTGACAGAAAGGCTTCATTAACTTGATTTTCCTGACTAGGCCTCAGCTCATGGGACATTATGTATGGCCTGAATTGACAGTAAGGCTTCATTAACTTGCTGTTCCTGACTAGGCCTCAGCTCATGGGACATTGTGTATGGCCTGAATTTACAGTAACCAACCTTGGCACACAGAGCCCCCATGACCCACGCTACATTCTACTACAGTTTGGAGGAGGGTGGACCATGGATTATGGGACTTGAAGTACCTCCATGGATAATGGGATTTGTAGTACTTCACAACCCATCATTCCAGACAGACCACTGTGGCCCAGAACCAAGACCGATAAAGACCAAACTTGGCACACAATGCCCCCCATGACCCACACTCCATCCGACTGCAGTTCAGAGGAGGACATACCATGGATAATGGGATTTCAAGTACCTCCACTCACTTCCAACCACACAAGCATCAACCTCTACATCAAAACAGCAGACGGAAAGACAAAAAACATTTAATATCCACAAGCTATGCAGAACGCCAGCAACACCACACACCAACAACTCCCCAGGACTCCAACATCCCACCCACCAAAACAACCCACAACGACACAGCCAGGGCCCCAACAACACCATAACTAACAACAATTCCAACCCTTACATACTCAGACTTTCTCGCATCTCCTAAATGCGAGAAAGTCTCGCATTTAGGAGATGCACAGCAACGCATGCCGGGTATAGCTAGTATATTACATAATAACAATAATTACTATTATTATTGGACCATAGAGTTGGAAGAGACCTACAAGGGCCAGTTAGTCTGAAAGCCCTTCAGCCAGACAGGAAGGCACAATCAAAACACTCACAACAGATGGCCGGACAGCCCAAACCCATTCCGTTACACAAGAAGACAACATCAAAGCCCTCCTGACAGACTGCCACTCAGCCGCATCCTCCAGGGAAGGATAGGGCCAGCCTTGGTTCAGAAGCCTCCAGGGGCGGCTTACAGAATCAGCAGCAATTTGATGCCATACGTTCATAAAAATACAATTAAAACGTTCAGCATAATATTATAAAAACATTGTTATTATTATTATTGAACCCAAAAGCGGGAAGAGACCACCAAGGACCATCTAGTCCAAATCTCCTTCAGGGAGGCACAGTCAAAGCAGTCATGACAGATGGCCAGTGTGTCAAACCCATTCTGTCACACAGGAAGACAACATCAAAGCCCTCCCGACAGACTGCCATTCAGCCTCATCCTCCAGAGGAGGAGGGCGATGCTGGAAGAGATCCCAAAGAGGGCCGAACAGTCCGTCCTCCCTTCCGACGTAAAGGAAGACACAATCAAAGCTCTCTGGACAGACACACATCCAGAAAAGGAAAACGCGAGAGAGATCCCCACACAGACTTCCCATGGAAGAGTCCTCTGACGGGCAGGCCAAGGACAGAGCGCCCCCCCCGCCTGGCGCCGGCTTACCTTCGAACTGCCTGGCCAGGAGGTTTCCCAGCCACCGCTCCAGCAGCGGGGTGATGCCCCGCATGAAGAAGAGCCAGACTCGCCAGCCGGCGGCCCAGAAGCCGCAGCCGGGCCCCTTGCCCACCGGACCCTGCAAGGCAGGCAGGCGGAAATGGGATCAGACCCTCTCGCAAGAGGCCCACGGACTCCCCCGCCCCAACTTCCCAATCTCTCACTGTGTTGAAGCGGTAATAGATGAGGTGCTTGAGGTCCTTGCACATCCGGATCTGGCGCATCAGCTTGTACTTGTAGCGGTACATCCCCGTCAGCTGCCCCACGTGCGCAAAGATGTACTGCAGGCCGTCCGCCAACTGCGAGGGGAGAGGAGGGAGGACAGCGAGGGGGGAAAGGCGGTATCATTCATTAACGGTCTTGAGTCCCCATGTCCAGAAGCAGGGTAGAAATAAAGTTAATAACAAGGATCATAATAATAATAATAATAATAATAATAATAACAAGGATCATAATAATAATAGACGAGGCCTCAGGAGGAGAAAGAAAGGATAGAAATAATGTTCATAATCTTGTTGACGTCTCCATGGTGTAAAAATTGTCAATAACAGTATTGGGTTGGGTGTGTGTTTTGGGGCTGCCTGGCCATGCTCCAGAAGCATTCTCTCCTGACATTTTGCCTGCATCTATGGCTAAAGGCATCCTCGGAGATTGTGAGATCTGTTGGAAACGTACGTTTTTTTGTTTTGAGGATTTACCGTACGTGCAATTCACGGTTGACCACGAGGGAGAATAATGATGGTGGTGGTGATGTTGATAATAATAATAATAATGATAGTCAGGACTTCAAAAGGAGAAATAAAGTTAATAATAATAATACTGGGAGCCGCCTTGAAGCCTCCATGGGGAGAAAGGCAGGATTTAAATTGATGATGGTGATAATAATAATAATAATATTATTATAGACCAGTGTTTCCCAACCAGTGTGCCGTGGCCCACTAGTGTGCCGTGAGTGATCCTCAGGTGTGCCGTGGGAAATGGGAGCCTCCAATCCCCTTTCTTCCCCCTCCTGCTGAACACTTTTTCTTCTCCACTCGGGCTCCCTTCTTCCCAGCCTCGCTCTGCTCGCTTTGCTCTGGGGCGAGTCTGCGCAGTAGCGCCCGCACGGGTCACGTCTTCCCCCCTCCCCCCTCCCAAACACGCTCACGCTGCCCCCTCGGATCAAAATGGCGGCAGAAGCAGCAGTGTCGAAGAAAAGTAAGTGTTGGGCAGGAGGGGGAAGAAAGGGCGTGAAGGGGGAGTGGGAGGAAGAGGTCTCTGTCGAAAGGTGGCATGGACACACTTGGGCCTTCCAAGTGTTTTGGACTCAAACTCCCACCATTCCTAGCAGCCTCAGGCCCTTTTCCTCCCCCCCCCCTCAGCCACTTAAGGCTGTGAGGAATGGTGGGAGTTGGAGTCCAAAGCACCCAGAGGGCCCAGGTTTTCCCATGCCTGTTTGAGGGACCTTAAAGTGGTGAGCCTCCTTCCAACATTGGGATTCTGGATAGAAAACAAACAACAACATAACATAACATTGTCTGAGTCCACAGTGCTCCCTGGGTGTAGGTGAACTACAACTTCCAAACTCAAGGTCAGTTCCCAAGCAAACCCTTTCAATACTTTCTGTTAGTAATGAGAGTTCGATAGGCCAAGTTTGGTTCAATTCCATTGTTGCAAGAGTTCAGGATGCTCTTTGATTGTGTGTTAACTATACATCCCAGAAACTGTAACTTCCAAATGTCAAGGTCTATTTTCCCCAAACTCCATCTGTGTTCACATTTGGGCATACTGAGTATTCATGCCAAGTTTGGTCCTGATCCAACATTGTTTCAGTCCACAGTGCTCTCTGGATATAGGTGAACTACAACTCCAAAACCCAAGGTCAAGGCCCACCAAACTCTTGTAGTATTTTCTCTTGGTTATGGGAGTTCTGTGTGGGAAGTTTGTGTCTTTCGGCCATTCCTGCCAGGATCTCTATGCTGTGTTCATCGGAACAGGCCCAAGTTCACACTGAGTGTATAAATACATTCAAAAACATATTAACTATATGTGTTACTGTGTTAGAGTGCCATTTTGTGTCATTTTGGTTGGTGGTGTGCCCCAGGATTTTGCAAATGTAAAAAATGTGCCGTGGCTCAAAAAAGGTTGAAGAACACTGTTATAGACAATAATATAATAATAATATAATAAAATAATTATTTTTATAATTATCTTATTATTATTATTCCTATAGACAAGGCCTCAGAGGGAGTCCCTCCACCCCAAGGAATCCTGCAGCTCCCAACCAGCCAATCAGGGCCAGGTCACAAGGCCTACCTGGAAGGCGTCCACATTCCCCAGCCGGTACTGGACATGGCTGTCCACCACCAGCTTGGTCAGGCGCAGCACCTCCCTGCAGAGGTGGAAGGCGTTGCCGAAGCGGGACTTCTTCCTCTCCTGCAAGAGACGGAGGGGCCGGAGAGAAGCCAGTGAGAGCCTGCAAGGACAGTGGGTCCCTGCAAGGACAGTGGGCTTGCCGCTGACCAAACAAGAGGGGATCGGGGCGTCACCTTGGTGGTGAGGGTCTTGACAGGCTTCAGGTTGAAGTTGTAGTCCAGGTGCAAGTAGTTGAGGTTCTTGCGGTGGATGAGCAGGTTGAGCATGTTGTAGCCCTGTCGGCAGACTTGCAGGCCCACCTCCACCCAGTCCAGTTTGGTCGACTGGAAGAACTTGGTGGCCTTGAAGGAGCGGAAGAGGTACCTGGAATAATAACAATAATAATAACAGTAGACAAGGTCTCAGGGAGAGAGGAACTATGAGGACAGCAGGGTACAAACATTACCCTGAGCCAGCAGAGAAGTGCCTTGCCAGCCCCCCTTCCCTGGGCCTTCTCAGGGGGCTGAACTGGGCGCCTGGGCTCTGGCCACTTGACCCCAGAGAAGGCCAGGGCAAGAGGGTCCCTCACCTCTTCTTCTGAGCCTTGGGCGGCCGGTGCTTGAGCGCGTTCAGGACGTAGTACTTGAGGAGCTTCTGGTAGGAGACCCGCACTTTGACGGGCTGCCCGGCCGGACAGTGCTCCCGGTACCTGCAGGCCCAAAGCGGGAGAGGTTGAGCAAGGGGGGCGGACACCCCTGGCCCCAACACAAAGGCCGCGCCGGGCTCCGGGCCTGTACCAGTTCTTGACGAGGGGGATGTCGAGGGCCCGCCGGGTGCGCCCGGAGCGCAGGTTGAAGGGGCGCGGAGACCAGAGCAAGGCGATGCCGTTGGCGGTGTTGTCCGTGTAGAGCGGGGTCTCCTTCAGGAAGGGCTCCACGAATTCCGGCAGCTCAAACTCCTCGTCGTCCTCTGGGAGGGGCTCCTGGCTCTGCAAGAACCGCGAGGTCTCCGTCAAGACCCCCGTCGTCCCTGAGGACCCCAAAGGCCCGCCCGCCCTTCCCGCCACCCTTTGCCCACCTTGACGGAGTGCCTGTGGGAGATGGGGTTGATCAGGGGGTCGAAGTAGAAGGCCGGCAGGTCAGGGTCCTCCGTCTTGATGAAGACCACGTTGGGCGTGTGGTACCTGCGGGAGACGGGTGAGGGATGAAGCAGAGGCCCCTCACGCCCCTCCCTTTGCCCCCCCCCATCCTCTCCCATGACACCCCCAAGGCCAGCCCAGCCTCTCCCAGGCCTCACCAGGTGAGGTGGACGTGATGGGGCAGGTTGTTGTACAGGTAAGGGAAGGCGATCTTGTACTCGGTCCGGATTGGCTGCCGGATGATGATCTTGTTGATGTCGTTGAACTCGTTCCAGTCTTCATCCCTTTGGGAAGCGGGAGGAGGGAAGACAGGTCAGGCGAAGGCACACTCGGGCCCCCAAAACTTGGGACAGACCGGGTTCCAGCAGCAAGGGGGTGAAACAATAATGTAGTAACAACAATAAAGAGTAAAATAAATCTATCTACCTACCTACCTATCTATATATATATATATAAAGGAAGAGTCGTCATGGAAAGACCGTCCCAAACAGAGAAACCTTACAACGCAGAGACACTAAACTTGCCAACAGAAATAGGCCTCAAGCAAGGTACGTTTGTAGCAAAGAAACTTTCCGCCCCAAAACCTAAAAGGCCCCCAAAACAACAAGTAAAAAAACTACATTTCCCAGCATCCTCCGGGGCTGCCAATGACTTTCCCAGCCTCTACATTCTGACATGATTGGCTGCCAATAAGGGCGGATTTGCATAACTCCTGTACTGGCCAGCCAACATGAACATTCCGACCCATAATAAGCTGTCAGAGGAGGATAAGGCAAAGGGCTGAGACTTTCTCGCATCTCCTAAATAGGGCACAGCAACGCGTGCCGGGTACAGCTAGTCTATGTATATAGTAAGTCAATGTTTGCGGTGGTGCGGAGGGAGGAATATGTGCCAGTGTTTCGATTGGTTGCCACTGTGGGATTATTTGCTTTGAGGAAACTGATTGGCCAGCCTCAGAAAACAGACACTCTAAGGCACCAGATAATTTGCATAAAGGACTCTGATTGGCCAGCCTCAGAACTCCAACACTCTAAGGCACCAGACAGAGGGCACTGGTTGCCACTGAGAGACAATTTGCATAAAGGACTCTGATTAGCCAGCAAAACAGAATGCAACTGAATGCTTGAGTTAGCCAAAAGACAGGTTTTTTCCGTTGAAAATTGAATGTTCATTTTCTGGGAGGTGCCAAGGAATATGAAACAGCGTTTCGATAGGTTGCCACTATGGGATTATTTGCATAAAGGACTCTGATTGGCCAGCCTCAGAACTCCAACATTCTACAGCCCCCCAAAAAGGGGATTGGTTGCCACAGAAATGGTATTTGCATAAAGGACTCCAATTGGCCATCCACATTCCAACAAACTTGGCTCACAGGGGACCAATGGCCCACTTCACAACGCGACCCTCAACCAATGACCAATACAGACCAAAATTAGCACACAGGGCTCCCTTGACCCACTCTACACCCTGGTGCTGTTTCAAGGAGGATGGACCACAGGTGATGGGACTTGAAAGACCGCCGCCACCCTCATCCAGAGAATGAGCATGACCAAATGTGACACACAGAGCCCCCATGACCCACTCTACACCCTGGTGCTCTTTGGAGGGGAGGGGGATGGACCATGGTCAATGGGACTCGCAGTACCTTCACTAAGTTCCTGAGACCACTGCAAGCCACATACACATCTCATAGGAACCAACCTTGGCACACAATGCCTTCCTCAAATAACCCGGGCACCCCCTGGTACCCAAGCTAGTGTAATAATAAGAATAATAGAGAAAAATAATAAATGTAATAATAATAGAGTAAAATAAAAGTGTTAAGAAAAAATAACACATGGAATAATAGAGTAAAATAATAAAAATAATAATAGAGTAAAATAATCTAAATGTAATAACAATAGAGTAAAATGATAAATGTAACAATAACAATAGAGTAAAAAAATGAAATAACAATAGAGTAAAATAATAAAAATAATAATAGAGAAAAATAATGTAATGGTAATAACAAGAGTAAAATAATCAATGTAATAATAACAATAAAGTAAAAGAAATGTAATAATAATAGTGTAAAATAATCAATGTAATAATAATAGAGTAAAGTAATAAACAATAAGACATGTAATAATAAAGTAAAATAATAAAAATAATAATAGAGTAAAATAATGTAAATGTAATAACAATACTAATATAATAAATGTACTAATAACAATAGAGTAAAAGAAATGTAATAATAGTGTAAAATAATAAATGTAATAATAGAGTAAAATAAAAGTAATAATAACAAATAGATAAAATAATACATGTCATAATAGAGTAAAATAAAAATAATTGAGTAAAATAATAAATGCAATAACAATAAAGAGTAACTTTATACATGTAATAAAAGTAATAATAGAGTAAAATAATGTAAATGTAACAATAATAAAGAGAGTAAAATAATAAATGTAATAACAATAATAACACAGTAAAATAATAAATAACTGACTCGAGTATAAGCCCGGGGGGGGGGGGCTTTTTCAGCCTTAAAAAGGGCTGAAAAGCTCGGCTTATACTTATCTCTCCCTGACTCACTGGAGGTTGATGTCCCGGACCAGGGGCTCGAACTTGGGCCCACCAGGGATGGCCATGTTGAGGGCCTTGGAGGTGAAGAAGGCCTTCAGGTCGAACAGGTAGAAGTAGTTGTCGTCCACCAGGTCGGTGAGCAGCTGGTTGGCCAAGCGGTAGAGCGTGGACATCATGGGGAGGGTGAACTGCCAGCGCTGGTAGGTGGAGCCGTTGACGTACCTAAAGGGCCCCGGGCACAGGGAGAAAGGGGAGGGTGGTCACACTCTGAGGCAGGGGTGCTCACACTTTTTCAGCATGGGAGCTACTGATTAAAAAACCAAGTCCCAAAGATCACCTACCCAGAAATGTAAAATGTATAACTATTTTTCTTATTTATTTATTTATTTATTTATATTTATTATTCATTTTTATGTACCGCTCCTTCCAGCAGGCTCGGGGCAGTTGACATAAAATGAAGTTATAAAACATCAACATTTCAATTTAATAACAACAATATAAAACAGGGCATAAAAATACATCCAACCACCCCATTTCTCCCACACTGCCATATTACCACACATATTATCAGCCAGAAAGTAAGAAGAGAGGCTGTTGAACTGCAAGGCCATTTAATACTCAGCAAGGTAAACAAAGGGGCATGCAAAAATACATCCAACCACCCCATTTCTCCCACATTTCCATATTCCCCAACATATATTTCTCAAGGAACAAAGCAAGCAGAGAGGCTTTGGAGCTAAAAGGCCATTTTTAAACATTAAAAATAAACAAAGAGACATGCCACAGAACAATCAAGCATCCACCCCAAAGTAAAAAGACCGACCTTTGAGATGTGGTATGGAAATGACCCCAAAGTGTCCTCCTTCTTCTCCTCCGTCGTTGCTCCTATTTCCACGCTGCCAGCATGCGTGCTGCCTCCAAGAGCTCACGAGAAGTCCAAGAGGCAGAATGGGCACTTCTGCGCATGTGCGCGGGGCCAGCCATGCATCGCGTCATCCAGGCCCGCCCCCTTTGGTCTCCTACGACTCTGAGTGGCTGGAGAAGGATGGAGGGAGGAGGAGGAATCCAAAAGAGGGGGCCCATTCTGCCTCTTGGACTTTGGACTGAGCTTTTGGAGGCGGCGCGTGAGCAGGGAGTGGGGAGGAGCAACGACGGAGGACTTCTTTGCAGCGTGCAGGGGCGCGTGAAGAGGACCAACACCAAAAAACCTGGTCAGGGGTCTGAAGATCACCAGGATGAGGCCCGAAGATCACCCTGGTGATCCCGATCACCATTCTGAGCACCCCTGCTCTGAGGTAAACAAACGCCGCTTCCCCGGCCCCATAACCAGAGGGAGAGGCCCGCTTACTTGCGGTTGTCCTTCAGGGGCTGGTGGTCGTAGAACCAGTCCAGGACGGGGGCATCCTCCTCGGGGTCCAGCTCCAACTGGATGGCCTCGAGGGGCTCCACGTCCAGGATGTTGTCGGCGTAGTCCAGGGGGGGCTCCTCGTCGTCAAAAGGGGGGAAGCGCATGCGCTTGAAGTGGCGCCGGTCCCGCTTCTCCCGGCGCATCATGATCCACATGGACCTGGAGAGAGCCGCAGGCATCAAGTTGGAAGGGATCCCCACAGAAGGCCGTCCGGCCCAACCCCCTTTCTGGTAGGCAGGGAAAGTACAATCCGATCCCTCCCGACGGGTGGCCACCCAGCTCATCACTTTGTAGAATCCGAGGCCTGGAAGAGACCTCCAGAGGTCATCCAATTCAATGACTTTCTGACAGGCAAGACAAGCACGATCCAACCCCTCTTGACAGATAGCCATTCAGCCATTTACATTTACGGAGAAGGAAGGGTTGGAAGGGCCCCCCTCCTGCCGCTTACCCCCACTGGGCGATGTAGACGGGCTCAATGACCCACGGGATCTCATTCACGAAGGAAATGGCGCCCGTGATGTGGTACAGGACCGGGACGTCGCGGATCTGCTCCCAGGGCATGGGCATGTTCTCCAAGAGCTTCAGCACCGCGTGAGGCATGTACTTCAAGGCCCTGGCGGAGGTCACGGAGGGGAAAGCGAAGGGAGTGCCCGGTTACGCAAAGGGAAGCTTGGGTCGCTAAATGGCGAGGGATTCAGCCCACAGAACCCCAGAGCGAGCCTTCTGGCTCCCCCCAAAGCCTCCCACGTGTTAAGCTCGCCAAGCCCCCTCTCACCCCAAATAGACCCGCTTGTCGTGCCGGAACTTCCTGTTGGTCATATCACCATGGTCACGGATGATTTTCCTCACGTGCTCCGGGGGCATGTCCTCCTTCTGCGCATCCACAAAGCCAAACTTCCGCTTCTCGGCATAGCGCTTGGCCTGCAGCTGCTGCCATTTGCGGGCTGCGGAAGCCAGAAAACACTCGCGATAGAGGCAGGCCCCTCCCCAAAAGAGCCGAAGCACCCCCCAAAATGGAATTATGCTGCCAGGATCATATCCTTATGGATTTAGCTATTATTTCTATTTATGCCCCGCTATCTTCTCCCTGAATAAGAGACTCAAGAGGGGCTTACAGCGAAGACAACACAATTCAAGGCCTAAAATGCACAAACATTAAAATAAACATTAATGGTAAATGGATAAAACTATTATTATTATTATCATTTAGATCTTGCTATTTTCTTTCTTTAAAAAACCCTGCAAAACCAATACATACCATTTAAAACCACCTAAAAATATGCAAACATTAAAATAAAATTAAATACGAAAGGTATTATAATAAGCAGTTAAAACTCTTAAATCTGATTAAGTAACATATGACTTATGACGGGACAATTTGACCGATCAGCCTGGATATGCCACGTAACAAGGCGATATACGAGAATGACCTTATCGTACCTTTCTCCTGGAGCTTCTCCTCAGACATGTAGTCTGGCAGCGGGGCCATAGGGGCCGGCATCGGAGGGCAGGGCCCCCGGAAGGGAGGGAACACGCCAGTCGCCATGCCCGCAGGTCAGGCCTAAGGGGAAAGAAGCAGACAACACTATTATTATCATTACTATATTTATTTATACTACTAGCTGACCCGTGCACGCGTTGCTGTGCCATAGTCTGTGGCTAACCCCTTCTACCCACATGGTGGGAAAGCACAATCAAAGGACTCTTGACAGATGGCCATTTTGCCTTTTGTTGACAACATTAAGAGACCTTTAGCAGTTTGCTCAGGATGAGTTGGGATTTGTATCTTCCCTTTGTTGTATTCTAGTCGTGCCCCACTGTATTCCCAGGCCTGGGTCAACAAAGTGAATGTTTGTAGGTATGTGGATATGTGCCAGCTTTCTGATTGGTTGCCACTGTGGGATTATTTGCATAACGCCTCTGATTTGCCAGCACCACCAACATTCCGACACTCTAAACTGCCAGAGGGGGGTGGCTCCCAGCCTCTACATTGTAACTGAGGGAGTATTTGCATAATGCCTCTAATTGGCCAGGACCACCAACATTCCGACACTCTAAACTGCCAGAGGGGGGTGGCATGGGGGATCATGGGAGTTGTAGTCCAATTGTTTTTTTGTATTTTTGGTTGTGTTGTTTAATTTTTTATATATATTTTTGGATGGTAAACATACCTCGTGGGGTTTTGTGTGTATGTGGGCTGATTTGGTGTGTCTGCCTTGTGTGGCTTTGCTGTCTATAGGCTACTTAGGATGACAGCTCTCTTTTTATACATATTGATTGGTCAGTTCGGCCCCCGAGAAAGTCTTTAGAAGCATTAATAATTATTTTATAAATAAAATTATTATTATTATCATGCCATGTGTTTTGGTCTCTGCCTTGTGTAATTAATCTGCATTTCACAGAAATGCTTTCATCTGTGTCTGTTATGGAAGTGGATTTATTTTTATTTATTCTTTTGACTTGTACATGGCCACTCCCAGAGGCTCGGGGCGGTTTACAAAGCTCAGTAAAACAGTAGAACAACAAAACAATACATGTTAAAATCACATCACATTACGACTCAAAGGCTTGCTTGAACAGAAAAGGTTTTGCAAGCTTTGCGAAAGGTTACCAGGTTTCGCATAGCTCGAGTCTCGGATGGTAGATTGTTCCAGAGAACCGGGGCCATGATAGAAAAGGCCCTCCGCCACGCTAGGAATGGCCAAAAGGTTCTGATCTTCGGACCGTAGCGTTCTCATGGGACGATATGGGGACAGGCGATCCCTCAAGTACACTGGCCCCAGACCATGTAAGGCCTTGAAAGTTAAGACTCACACTTTGGATGTGATCCGGTACTTGAGTGGTAGCCAGTGCAGTCCCTGCAGGACCGGGGTGATGCGGCAACTCACCGGCTCCCCCGCGAGCAGCCGGGCTACAGCGTTCTGCACAAGCTTAACTTTCCGGATCACGGTCAAGGGTAGGCCAATGTAAAGAGCATTACAGTAGTCAAGTCTTGAGATGACTGTGGCCTGGATCACTGTGGCCAGGTCGTGCCGAGACAGATAGGGGGCCAGCCGCCTAGCCTGTCGCAGATTGGAAAATGCTGTTCTGCTGACCATGGAGATTTGAGCCTCCATGGACAGCAGAGGGTCCAAAAGGACTCCCAGGCTTTTTACTGATGATGACGGGAATAATGCCACACCATCCAGGGTCGGCAGCTGGACATCCCTACCGTCCGGACGGCCCAACCAAAGGATCTCCATCTTCACTGGAATCACCTTCAACCTACTGGCTCGCAGCCATCCAGTAACGGCTTCAAGGCAGAGATGGAAATTATTGGGTACGGAGTCCGGCCGGCCCCCCATCCTCAGAATGAGCTGAGTGTCATCGGCGTACTGATGGCACTCGAGCCCAAAGCTACGCACCAGCTGAGTGAGTGGCCGCATGTAGATGTTAAATAAGAAGGGGGAGGCGGTAATTGGAAGGGACCGAAGGATCTAACCCTGGTTTTTTCAGCAGTGGGAACACCACTGCCTCTTTTAAACCCTCCGGAAAAAGTGTGTTTGTAGAATCTTTATGGCATTTGTGTTTCTAGCTGTGCTGCGACAGGCCTCGAGGTAAAGCGGAGTATCTATACTTACTTATACTCCGCTTTATCTGCCCAAAGGGGACTCGTGTTGATAGGTTACACCCCAAGAAAGTCGGCTCAGTTCATTTAATATAATGGCAAGTTTTTAAACTTTATGTTTTCCAAATACGTTTCAACTATACCCTTGGTTCCCTCCCGATACAATACATAAATAACCCCCCAAAAGCCTGTGGTAGCATTCATAATTTTATAAATAAAGCTTTTATTATTATAATGTCATGTGTTTGGGTCTCTATCTGATTAATGTGTACTCTACACAGAAATGCTAGTCTCCGCCGTGTCTCCTGCAACCTCACTTGGGAGCCCCTCAATATATACAGTCCAGTAACATATAGAAATAATAACATTGCAATGTAGTAATACTATTATATTACATATAATATGAACAATGTTGTAATATAATATATTATGCATTATATAGGCGACAACTCACATGGTATAGCACAGGGCTGTCCAACTTCTACCGGCCCAAGGGCAGGAATGCCGGTCACTGAACACCTGGGGGCCGCTCGCGGGGGTGGGGGCTCGCAGGGGGTGGGGCCGCAGCGGGGTGGGGCCGCTCGCAGGGGGCGGAGCCGCTCACGGGCATGCGCGGCAAGTCGGGAGCGACAAGCCGCCCTCCGCCATGTCCCTGGCTGCTGCAGCGACCGCCCTGGGAGCTTACCTTCCTTTCTCTTCCTTCGGAGAAGGAAGGTAAGCTCCCGGGCGCGGCCGCTGCAACAGCCAGGGACATGGCGGAGGGTGGTTCGCCGCTCCCGCCCTGCCACACATGCCCGCGTCCTGCGCGGCCCGCCCCTTTTCGGCGGGGCTGGGTGACGTCAGGCGTGGACCGCCCCGGCTTCCCTCCACCTCTTCCTCCTCGCTGCCGGCGCCACGCCTGACGTCACCCAGCCCCTCCGAAAAGGGGTGGGCCACGCAGGACGCCATGTCCCTGGCTGTTGCAGCGGCCGCGCCCGGGAGCTTACCTTCCTTCTCCAAAGGAAGAGAAAGGAAGGTAAGCTCCCGGGGTGGCCGCTGCAGCAGCCAGGGACATGGTGTAGGGCGCCTCGCTGCTCCCGCCCTGCCGCGCATGCCCGCAAGCGGCCCCGCGCGAGCGACGAATAGCCGGGGGAAGTCCCGCCCCTAGGGCATCTGACGTGGCTTCCCTCCGCCTCCTCTTCACTCGCATCTCCCCCCCCCCCCGGGAGATCGATTTTTTTTAAAAAAAACAGCTGGTTTCTTGCAGGAGGGTAGGCGGGCCGCATCCAAGGGGCTGGCGGGCCGCGTGCGGCCCGTGGGCCGCCTGTTGGACAGGTCTGGGTGACACAATATATTATATGATACCAATATTATAATATACTGGTAGTGTATTATATATATTGTGGTATTTATTTATTTGTCATGTTTCTATCCCACCCCTCTCAGCCCAAAGGCGACTCGGGACGGTTTACACAAGGCAGCCTCTGCCCTCAATACAACACAAGCAAACAAACCAAAAATAATAATAACCATATAACAACAAATTAACAATTAAAAACATACAATTGCAGTCTCAGCATCATGTTGAAATCAGTTTCCGTCACATCGTCATCATTCCATATAACTAATTAAACCTTTATATTTCATCAGCAAATGCCTGGTCAAATAACCAGGTCTTGACTTTCTTGCGTAATGTCAGGAGGGAGGGGGCCGATCCGATGTCTCTACGGAGGGCGTTCCAAAGCCGAGGAGCCACCACTGAGAAGGCCCTGTCTCCCATCCCCGCCAGTCGCACCTGCGAAGAAGGCGGGACCGAGAGCAGGGCCTCTCCAGATGATCTTAAGCATCTCGATGGTTCATAGGGAGAGATGCGTTCGGACAGGTAAGTTGGGCCAGAACCGTTTAGGGCTTTAAAGGCTAAAGCCAGCACTTTGAATTGTGCCCGGTAGCAAACTGGCAGCCAGTGGAGCTGGCACAACAGGGCAGTGGTACGCTCTCTGAATGGCGCTCCTGTTATCACCCTGGCTGCTCTCCGTTGGACTAGTTGCAGCTTCCGAACAGTCTTCAAAGGCAGCCCCACGTAGAGAGTGTTGCAGTAGTCTATTCGAGATGTAACCAGAGTGTGGACCACTGTGGCCAAATCAGACTTCCCAAAGTAGCTGGCGCACAAGTTTTAACTGTGCAAATGCTCCCCTGGCCACCGCCGAAACCTGGGGCTCCAGGCTCAGCGATGAGTCCAGGATCACACCCAGACTGCGAACCTGCGCCTTCAGGGGGAGTGTCACCCCGTCCAGCACAGGCTGCAACCCTATGCCCTGTTCGGCCTTTCGACTGACCAGGAGGGACTCTGTCTTGTCTGGATTCAATTTCAATTTGTTCGCCCTCATCCAGTCCATTTGTTTGCCCTCATTACAGCGGCCAACCACCGGTTCAGGACCAAAAGAGCCTCCTTAGCAGCAAGTGGGAAGCTGTGACAGAGCTGGACATCATCTGCGTACAGGTGACACCGCACTCCGAAACTCCTGATGACCTCCCCCAGCGGCTTCATGTATATGTTAAACAACATGGGAGACAGAATTGAACCCTGAGGAACCCCACAAGGGTTGAACAGGTGTCTCCCAGTAACACCTTCTGAGATCGGCCCTCTAGAAAGGACCGGAGCCACTGCAAGGCAGTCCCTCCAAGGCCCATCTCTACGAGGCGTCCCAGAAGGATACCGTGGTCGACGGTATCGAAGGCCGCTGAGAGGTCCAGCAGAACCAACAGGGACACACTCCCCCTGTCCAGCTCCCGGCGTAGATCGTCCACTAAGGCGACCAAGGCTGTCTTGGTACCATGTCCCGGCCTAAGACCAGACTGCGCCGGATCCAGATAATCCGTGTCTTCCAAAAATACCTGGAGTTGTGAGGCCACCACACGTTCCAGGACTTTGCCCAAGAAGGGAAGATTGGAAACTGGCCGATAGTTGACGGATTGAGTGGGGTCCAGTATAATAATATGGTAAAGGTAAAAGTTTTCCCTGACATTAAGTCTATCCGAGTCTGACTCTGGGACTCTGGTGCTGCTCTCAATTTCTAAGCCAAAGAGCCGGCATTGTCCACAGACACCTTCAAGGTCATGCGGCCAGGATGACTGCGTGGAATGCCGTTACCTTCCAGCCAGAGCGGTACCTATTGATCTACTCACATTTGCATGTTTTTGAACTGCTAGGTTGGCAGTTCCCTGTATTCGAACCAGCGTTCCCTGTATTCGAACCAGCGCTCCCTGTATTCGAACCAGCGACCTTTTGGTCAGCAAGTTCAGCAGCTCAGCAGCTTAACCTGCTGATCCACCAGGGGCTCTCAGTCCAGTGCTTACAATATATGTATTGTCGAAGGCTTTCACGGCCAGAATCATTGGGTTGCTGTAAGTTTTTCGGGCTATTTGGCCATGTTCCAGAAGCATTCTCTCCTGACGTTTTGCCTGCGCCACCGGGGGCACAACAATAATAATAATAAAACAATAACACTTTATTTATACCCCGCCACCATTTCCCAAAGGGGCGGCTACGTGAGGCCGAGCCCAGCAATACAATAAAACGTTACACAAGAACACAGCAGATAATAAAAAAAATAAATTTTTTAAAAAAATACAAATTACAACTTCAAATATACAATAACAAAACCATAGTAATAACATATAGATTTTTATATAGTAACCATATTTTGTTTACTATATTATTATTTATTGGGACACAAATGTAATAAATAAATAAAGGGGAGGGGCAGGTAAGAAATAGAATTATTATTATCATTATTATTAAAAATAATAATAAAGACAGGAGTAAGCTGCCCTGAGTCCCTCTTGGGGAGATGGTGGCGGGGTATAAATAAAGTTTATTATTATTATCTTATTATTTGTTATAATTATATTTGTATATATTATATTATTTATTATTATATATTATTACATTATATTAATATAAATAAATAAATGAAGGGGAGTGACACATAAGAAATAGAATTATTATTATTACTAATTATTATCTATATCTATATATATATCTATATATATCTATATTAAAGCGGAATGTTTGTATGTATGTACAGTATGTATGCGTGTGTGCAGAGGGATATGTGGCAGCTTTCTGATTGGCTCCCATTGTGAGAGAATTTGCATAATGGACTCGGATTGGCCAGCACCACCAACATTCCGACACTCTAAAGTGGCAGAGGGGGGGGGGGGGGGTAAGGAAAAGGCCTGAGGCAGTCAGGCATGGTGGGAGTTTAAGGCCAAAACACTTTGCGGCCCCCAACAATGACAGAACACAACCACACTTGGCACACACAACCCCCAAGACCCACTCTACATCCTGGTGCAGTTTGAGGGAGGAAGGAACATGGATGATGGGACTTGCAGTGCTTTAACTCAGTTGCTTAAAGCACTGTGGCCCACACCAATGACGGATCAGGACCACACTTGGCACACAGAGGCCCAATGGCCCACTTTACAACCTGGAGTAGTTATGGGCAGGATGGGCCACAAATGATGAGATTTGCAGTACCTTCACCCAATTCACTTCCCACAGACCTACAAATCACAGACCAGGCCCAAACTTGCCACATAGACTACTCATGACCCTTTCTACATCCTGCTGCAGTTCTAAGGGGGGGGGGATAGACCATGGATGATGGGACTTGCAGTAACTTCACTCAGTTACTTAAACCACTGCGACCTTCATCCTATGACCAATGCAGACCAAACTTGGCACACACAGCCACCATGACCCACTGTACATCCTGGTGCAGTTTAGAGGAGGATGCACCATGGATGATGGGACTTGGAAGTACTTTCACTCACTTCCCGAGACCACTGAGACCCTCATCCGATGACTGATCAAGACCAAACTTGGCACACAGAGCCCCCCATGACGCACTCATGGTGCAGATTTAAGGATGACAGACCATGGAGGATGGGACTTGCAGTACCTTCACTCACTTCCTGGGACCACTAGAACCCACACCAATGAGTGCTCACAATCAAAGTAGGCAGACAGAGCCCCCATGACCCACTCTACATGGTGGTGCAGACTGAAGGAGCATGGGACCATGGGTGATGGGACTTCCATATGGGAGTTGTAGTTCACCCACATGTATTTATTTATTTATTTATTTATTTCAGGATTTCCCCCCGCTCTTCTCAACCCCCGAGGGAGGGGGGGGGACTCAGAGCGGCTTACCGTAAGGCGCAATCCGATGCCCACACAGTAACAATATAAGACCCCAGAACCCTTCAACAATTAAAATACATTAAAATACATTAAAATCCAATTACCTAAACATCATGCGCATTCATTCCAGATTAAAACAATGTTCTGTCCACAAAAACATTGGCCCTGTTCACCCGCTTCCCATTAAAATCCCATCTAAAGTGCCGCCTTGTGCTGGTGTGCAAACGCCTGGTCCCACAGCCAGGATTTCACTTTTTTCCTGAAGGCCAGGAGGGATGGGGTGGATCGTACATCAATAGGGAGCGCATTCCACAGGCGGGGAGCCACCACCGAGAAGGCCCTCTCCCTCGCCCCCACCAGCCGCGTTTGAGAAGTAGGAGGGAGCGAGAGCAGGGCCTCCCCGGATGATCTTAGATTACGAGGTGGGACGTAGCGGCCGATGCGTTCAGACAAGTAAGCTGGGCCAGAACCGTATAGAGCTTTAAAGGTCAAGACCAGCACTTTGAATTGAGCTCGGAATTGGACAGGCAGCCAGTGGAGCCGACACAACGGGGGGTGGTATGCTTCCTGTATGTCGCTCCCGTTAGAAGTCTGGCTGCCGCCCGCTGGACTAATTGCAATTTCCGAACCGTCTTCAAAGGCAGCCCCACGTAGAGTGCGTTGCAGTAATCTATTCGGGATGTGACCAGAGCGTGGACAACCGTAGCCAGATCAGACTTCCCAAGGTACGGGCGCAGCTGGCGCACGAGTCTTAACTGTGCAAGAGCTCCCCCGGCCACCGCCGAGACCTGGGGCTCCAGGCTCAGCGATGAGTCCAGGTTCACTCCCTGCGCCTTCAGGGGGAGTGTCACCCCATCCAACATAGGCTGTAACCCAGGGGCACTCAAAACGTCGATCGCGATCGACTGGGTGATCTTTGGGCCTCATCCGGGTGATCTTCAGGCCCTGACCGGTCAAAGCGCGCCTGAGACGTTCAAGAGGGAGAATGGGCGCTTCTGCACATCCACGGCTGCCCCCTCCTTTGGTCTGCGAGTCTCTGAGTGGCCGGAGAAGGACGGAGGGAAGAGGAATGCAGGAGGGCAAAAGAGGGGGCGGCCGTGGATTCCATCGCGAGCAGTGGGCCCTCTCGGGCTCTCCCAGCGCCAGCAGCAGCAGCAGCCAGGCCAGTCAGGGGGGCTTGTCTCCCTTGCTTGGGCTTGCTGTCTCCGGCACTGGGAGAGCCCGAGCAATCTGAGGGGCTCATCGCCATGGCAACCCTGAAGACGATGAGGTCTTCCGGTTCGCCATGCCGATCAGCCCCCGCAGGGAGGGAAGGAGGAAAGAGAGAGGGAGGAGAGGAGGAAGGAAAGGAAAGGGGACAAAGGAAGGAACGAGAGAAAGAAAGAAAGGAGGGGAAAAAGGGAGGGACGAAAGAAGGAAAGGAAGAAAGAAAGAAAGAGGGAAAGTGGAGGAAGGAAAGGAAGAGGGAAAGAAAGTTGAGAAGAAGGAAAGAATGGAGAGAGGAAAAGGAAGGAACGAGGGAAAGAAGGGAGAGAAGAAGGGAAGGAAGGAGAGAGGAAAAGGAAGGAACGAGGGAGAGAAGAAGGGAAGGGAAGGAAGGAGAAAGGGAAAGGAAGGAACGAGGGAAAGAAGGGAGAGAAGAAGGGAAGGAAGGAGAGAGGAAAAGGAAGGAACGAGGGAAAGAAGGGAGAGAAGAAGGGAAGGAAGGAGAGAGGAAAAGGAAGGAACGAGGGAGAGAAGAAGGGAAGGAAGGAGAGGAAAAGGAAGGAACGAGGGAAAGAAGGGAGAGAAGAAGGGAAGGAAGGAAAGAGAAAAAGGAAGGAACGAGGGAGAGAAGAAGGGAAGGGAAGGAAGGAGAAAGGGAAAGGAAGGAACGAGGGAAAGAAAGGAGGGAACATAGGAACGCAGGAAAGTAAGAAGGGGAAAGGAAGAAGAATGGAGGAGGGAAGGGGGGGAGGAAAAGAAGGAAGGAAAGAGGGAAAGAAAGGAAGAACATAGGGAAAGATGAGGAAGGAAGGAAGAAAGGAAACAGAAAAAGGAAGGAAGGAGAAAAGACAGAAAACGAAAGAAAGAAGGAAGGTTGGAAAGTAAGAAAGGGGGAAAGAGGAAGGAAAGAAAGGGGGAAGGAAAGAGGAGAAAAAAGGAAGGAGAGGAAAAGAAGAAAACACACACACGCTGGGCCCGCTTGGCCATCCTCTGGGCTGGGTCCATTGCGCCCTTCCACCTTGGGATCCTTCCTCTCTCCATCTTGGTTCGCACCTTGTCTTCTTGAATTTCATTTTATTTCAGTGGTTTTTATTATTATTTTATAATAATTTTATAATAATAATATAATAAATAATATAATAATATTAGTACTAATAATATATGAATATTTCTTGCTATATTAATATGTTAATATTAATGTTGTGTAATACATAGTAAATATAGTAAATAAATACATTAGAACTTAGTTCGGCCTTTAGGTGCGGCCCTCCATAATATTTTTTGGCTCTCGTGTGGCCCCCTGGGCTTCCAGGCTCAGCGATGAGTCCAGGGTCACTCCCAGGCTGCGAACCTGCGTCTTCAGGGGGAGTGGGACCCCATCCATCCAACACAGGCTGTGACCCTCTGCCCTCTTTGGCCTTCCGACTGACCAGGAGGACCCCTGTCTTGTCTGGATTGAGTTTCAATGTGCTAGCCCTCACCCAGTCGGACACAGCGGCTAATACTAATATACTAATAAATAAATAAAGGGGAGGGGCAGATAAGTAATAGAATTATTATCATCATCATTATTATTAATTAATTATGATTGTTATTAATGAAGGCAGGAGGAATGATGGGATTTGCAGTACCTTCACCCCATTCATTTCCCACAGAACATTGAAGTCCCTACAAATCACAGACCAAACTTGGCACACAGAGCACCCATGACCCACTCTACATCCTGGTGCAGTTTGGAGGAGGGCAGACCACGGATGATGGGAGTTGAAGTACCTTCACTCACTTTGAGACCGCTGCCACCCTCATCCAGAGAATGATCAAGACCAAATGTGACACACAGAGCCCGCATGACCCACTCTACATCCCGGTGCTGTTTGGAGGGGGGTGGACCATGGCCAATGGGACTTGTAGTACCTTCACTAATTTCCTGAGACCACTGCAAGCCACATAAACATCTCATAGGAACCAACCTATCACAGACCAGGCCCAAACTTGGCACACAGAGCCCCCATGACCCACTCTACATCCTGCTGCAGTTTGGAGGCCAGACCATGGATGATGGGACTTGAAGTACCTCCAATCACTTCCCGAGACTGCTGCTACCCTGATCCACTGACTGATCAAGACCAAACTTGGCACACAGAGCCCCCATGACGCACTCATGGTGCAGATTTAAGGATGACAGACCATGGAGGATGGGACTTGCAGTACCTTCACTCACTTCCTGGGACCACTAGAACCCACACCAATGAGTGCTCACAATCAAAGTAGGCAGACAGAGCCCCCATGACCCACTCTACATCCTGCTGCAGTTTGGAGGCCAGACCATGGATGATGGGACTTGAAGTACCTCCAATCACTTCCCGAGACTGCTGCTACCCTGATCCACTGACTGATCAAGACCAAACTTGGCACACAGAGCCCCCATGAGCCACACCACATCCTACCCCAGTTTGGAAGACATTGGACCACAGATGATGGGACTTGAAGTACCTTCCCTCACGCCCTGAGACCACTGCGAGCCACGTAAACGTCTGATAAGGGCCACCCTTGGCACACGAGGCGTTCCTCAAATAACCCGGGCCGGGCCGGGCCCCCAAGCTAGTTAGTAATAATCCCAAAGGCGGCAGAAGGAAGGAGGCTGCCATTCCCAGCCTGGGCCAAGGAAGCCGGCACGTGCGTGAGGCGCGCCTTAGTCAATCAGAAGCGGGTAGGGGGAAGAGCAGCCAATCAGCGGACAGTATGCAAATCCGCCGAGCTCGGGGCCTAGTCCCGCTCGGGGCGCCTTTTCCGGCGTGATTGAGAGACGCGTTCCTGGCTCCTTCCCTCATGAAGTGCCTCGTTATGCATATGCGAACGAGCCCAGTGAGAGAGGGCGGCGATGCCATACTGACCCGGCTGCGGCCTCCTCTCTCTCTCCCTCTCGGCTCGGCCCTCCTTCCTTTCCTGTCAGGCTGCCAGGGGCGCTGAATGGCGGCTGCCTTCGCCGCCGCTGCGTGAGCACCGCACACTGCGCATGCGCCGCTCTCCGGAAAGGGATGGGGCGGGGAGCAACGCCGCCGCCGCCGACCAATGAACGCGCGCGGAGGGGGATGACTGGCGTGGGTGCTTGTCCCCGCCTTTTCCGGCGCTGCCGCTGCTTCCGGTTCCGTTCCGTGTCCCCCCTCTCCTCAGCCGGCCATGCTGCTCGCTCGGGTGCTGCGCTCCTCGGCCTCGGCGGCGCTCCGGGCTCTCCAGGCGCGGCCTGCCGCCACGGGCTTCGCTCGCCTCTTCCCCGCCGCCGCCCGCGCCCCCGCCCGGCCCTTCGCGGGCTCGCCCTGGCAGCTCCAGGAGAGGAGGGCGCCGCCGGGGAGAAGGCCTCGCGCCCGCACTCCACTGCGCATGCGCGGGCCTCCACACTGAAGGTGAGCCTCCCTTCCTATGTTATCATAAATGATCATTATTACAGTCATATTGCTTTAATCATTGTATTGTATTATAATTACTATAATTATATTATTTTAATCATTATATTAAACTACAATTATAATTATATTACTTTTACTATGTCACATTAATTGAAATTATAATTATATTACTTTAATTATTATATTATATTGTGATTGTATTGTTATAATTATTATAATCATATTACTTTAAATTTTATATTATATTAAAATTATAGTTATATTACTTTAATCAATATAATATTATATTGTAGTATATTATTAATTAATTATTATAATTATATTATTATTATATTAAATTTATAATTATATTACTTTAATTGTTATATTACTTTGTTATATTATATTATATTACTTTAATTATTATATTATATTGTATTATATTATAATTACTATAATTATATTATTTTTATTATTATTATATTAAACTATAATTATAATTATATTACTTTAATTATTATATTATATTGTATTATATTATTTTACTTATTATATTGTATTGTATTATATTGTAATTGTATTGTTTTAATTATTATTATATTATATTGTTATAATTATAATTATATTACTTTAAATTTTATATAATATTAAAATTATAATTATATTACTTTAATCAATATAATATTATATTGTAGCATATTATAATTAATTATTATAATTATATTATTATTATATTAAATTTGTAATTATAATTATATTACTTTAATTATATTATATTACTTTAATTATTATATTGTATTATATTATAATTATAATTTTATTACCTTAATTACTATAATACTACATCGTATTATATAATAAGTATATTATTTTAATTATTATATTATATTGTAATTATATTACTTTAATTATTTTATTATATTAAATAACAATTAAATGATATTACTTTAATTATTATAATATATTATATAAATAAATGCATAGAAACATACATACATAGTTGCAAAGATAGCTACAGATAGATTAGGTAGACAGATAAATACCTACATAGATTAGATAGCTACAGACATACATAGTTGCATAGATAGATAGCTACAGATAGATTAGATAGATGCATAGATTAGATGCAAGCATACATACATAGTTGCATAGATAGGTAGCTACAGATAGATTAGATGGATGCATAGATTGGATATACAGATATGTACATAGTAGGATAGAGAGAGACAGGTAAATACATAGATTAGACACATACGTACATCGTTGCGTAGATAGAGACGGAAGGAGGAAAGAACTAGACAGGCAGGTCCATAGAGGAGGTGGCTCAGTCTCTCCTGTGGTTCTCGGCAGGTGACAAAGCTTTTGCGGAGTTCCTGGTGGACGAGATCAAGGAGGAGAGGAAGATCCAGAAGCACAAATCGCTGCCCAAAATGTCCGGGGGCTGGGAGCTGGACGTCCAGGGCACGGAGGCCAAGCTGGCGCGGAAAGTGGCCGGCGAGACGTAAGGACCTCCTCCTTTGGCCTTCTGGGCCGGGTCCGGCGGGATCTCCCACCTCTCCCGGGCTGGCTGCTCACCTTGTGCTCCTCCTTCTCCTCGTCCCGCCCACAGGGTCACCGTTTCCTTCAACATCAACAACAGCATCCCCCCGAGTTTCGAGGAGGCTCCGGAAGGACAGAAGCCGGACGAGCAAGAAGTAAGCGGAGCCATTTTCTTACAGGCTCGCTTGGGTACCGGGCCTCGCCTGGGCCATTAGAAGAAGCCTCTTTTTAATTAGTCCAAAATGCCTAAGGTGGTGGGTGAACTACAACTCCCATCATGCCAGGCGCATCATCCCCTGAAGCGCCATCAATAATTAAAATTTGTCATGTTGGGCAAGTCTGCTCTAGATGCATCAGTGTGCTCTCTGGCTGCAGGGCGAACTACAACTCCCGCCATGATGGTGGGTCAGTCCCTTCAAATCCCTCCAGTATGTTCAGTTGGTCATGGAGGTTCTGTGTGCCAAGTTAGGCCCAGTCCCACCAATAGTGGGGTGCGGCATGCTCTTTGATTGTGGGTGAACTATAAATCCCAGTACCTACAACTAACGGGTGTCAAGGCCAATTTCCCCCACAAACCGACCAGTATTCAAATTGTGGCATATCGGGTATGCGTCTGAATTTGGTGCAGATCTGTCCTTTGTGTTCACAGTGCTCTTTGGATGTAGGTGAACTATAAATCCCATAGATCAAAATGCTGTAAGCCCTCCTGCATTTTGTGTTGGTCATGGGGGTTGTGTGAGCCAGGTTAGGTCCAGGTCCATTGCATTGTTGGTGGGGTCCAGAGAGTACTGGGAACTATAAATCCCAGTACCAGCAATGGCTGTAAACCAAAGTGAATTTTCCCCAAACCTCTCCAGTATTGCCAGCTGCCTACAGAATGGCAGTTGAATCCTAGAGTGGGGAGGGGCCCCCAAAGGCCACCTAGTTCAACCCCTTTCTGCCAGGTGGGAAGACGCAGCCCAAGCCCTCCCGGCAGAGGGCCACCCGGACTCTGTTCACAAACCTCCAGGGGAGGAGTCTCTGCCAGGCTGCAAGGCCGTATATTCCACTGCTAAACGGCTCTGGGGGTCAGGAAGCCCTTCCTCATATTTTTCCCACAAGGAAGGAAGGATCACATTTCCCTAAACCGCCCTGAATGCCAGTCCTTCCAAAGGGAAAGAAGGCCTCGAGCGAGGGGGCCCTTAACCAGAGGTCTGCTCTTTCCCGCAGCCGGAGCTCTCGTCGACCCCGAACTTTGTGGTGGAAGTCACCAAAGATGACACCAAGCAGACCCTGGTGCTGGACTGCCACTACCCCGAGGATGAGGTGAGTGAGTGGAGGCCCATGCGGACCGACCCCGAGTTGCAAGCAGGGAGTCCTCCATCGCTGTCGCAAGTGGATGGTGAAGCGACAGCTCCCCCGGTGGCCGGAGTTCAAAATAGCATACTCCCTTGAAGCTGAAAGTTAAATAGCCTCTGTGTGTCTGCCTATGTATGTTGTGTGTCTATGGCATTGAATGTTTGCCATGTATATGGACATTGTTATCCGCCCTGAGTCCCCTGCTTTGGGGTGAGAAGGGCGGAATATAAATACTATAAATAATAATAATGTCCTGCCCCTTGAACCAGTGCAGAGGTTGGGTTGACGTGTGTGTGGCTCCCTCGTAGGTGGGCCACGGAGAGGCGGAGGAGGAGGAGAGCGACATCTTCTCCATCCGGGAGGTCAGCTTCCAGCCCAGCGGAGAGTCGGAGTGGCGGGAGAACAGCTACACCCTCAACACGGATTCGCTGGACTGGGTAAGAGCGGCCTGGCCCTCGCAGCGGCCCCCCAAAAGCAGCCGGCCCTTGCCCTTTGGAAGCTGCTGGCTGCATCGTTTGGACAGAGGCCAAAGCCGACCCTTTCCGCGTGTCGCCCGTCGACCTCATGCATTTGGCAGGTTTTCCTTAGGCAAGCCCCCAAGTTACAAACATCCGGGTTGCAAATGACTCCTAATTAAGAACAGGGCTGAGACAACAAGAAGGGAGAGGAATCCTCCCCTTGGAAGGAAGGAAGGAAGGAAGGAAGGATGGAAGGAAGGAAGGAAGGAAGGGAAGTCCCCTCCAGGAAGAGTTATTATCACCAGGGGGGAAAGGGCCTCAAGCTCCTTCCCCATCCCTTGTTTCTCAGGGCTGGCGGGATTGGGCACCGCACGGAGAATAGAAGCTGGACTGATGCCTGGGGATTCTGGGAGTTGGAGTCCAAAGTGCCGCAGGGGGAAGAGGCCGGAGTCGTCAGGCGCACATGTTCTTTCTTTCCGCAGGCGCTGTATGACCACCTGATGGACTTCCTGGCCGACCGAGGGGTGGACAACACCTTTGCGGACGAACTGGTGGACCTGAGCACGGCGCTGGAGCACCAGGAATACATCCGCTTCCTGGAAGAGCTCAAGCGCTTCGTCAAGTGCCAGTAGCGCCCCCGAGGAAGGAGGTTGGCAAAGCGAAGGGCAAAGGGGGTCTGGGAGTCACGGCTGGGGCTTGAAGGCACGTCCTGGTTGGAGAACATGCCCTTGGCCATTCTCAGGACCCAACCGTTTCCAGGTGTGTTCCGGACTGAGTTTATTGCGGGGTGGTCTCATTTTGTACACGCCAAGAAGGAAGACGGGATGTTGGAAAAAATAAAAACAATGGAAGGTTGTTCAGAGTGTTGATGGTCCTTGACTAAGAAAGAAAACAACGCAACACATGTATTCCCCCCCAACACACACACACACACAATTGTATTTGTATGTCAATACTTGGTGTTTCCTTCTCTTCCACCCTTTGCTTCCTCCAGATTAGTACACACATGCCAAAAAAAAACCCTCCCCAAAATAGGATTTTTGTCCATGGTCCATATTTACAGTGTTACGTTCCCAAAAAGACAGATGCATACATTGCCTCATGCGCTACAGGTAGCTATATATATGTATACACACACACACATATATATATAAACATAATAATCATAATAAAACTGTATTTCTAGCCCGCATCCATCTCCCCAAAGGGGACTCGGGGCGGCTTACATGGGGCCGTGCCCGAACAACAAATCACGAAAAATATCACAAACATCAGAAAACAATAAAAGCAATAAACACAATAAAAATACATCTATGAAAACACAGCAACATAGGTGAATCTAAAACAAAAACGAGAGGGCGAGCCACATGTACATATAACCAGAGAGGGTGGTGTTTTCAGTGCGCCAAGCACACTTGCGACATGCGGACTGAGAACAAGAGGGTTCAAAGCCGCAACCTAGAAAATGAGACAACAATATGGTCGGCCTTATTCTGGGGCCTTTGGAAAGAGAATAATAAGGCCCAGTGAACGACACCAAAGGGAGCGCATGGGTTCTGCCAAAGGTGTGCGTCCTGACAGCCACGCCAATCAAGTGGTACGGAAAGTGTGCGTTGCATCCGTGCCCCAAATCCCAGGTCCGAAGTCCCTGTGTTGCATGCGGAACGGGCGCAGACGAGAAGGAGCTGAAGGTTTGTTTATCCACGGCGAGGAAGGTCTCTCGGCCGACAGAGGGAGTGGCGGCGCAATGAGGACGGTAACAGACTCTGGTCCAGCAATAACGTGCACCACGAGTGGAGGTGGCTATAGTACATTTCAGATCGCTGGTTTCCAAATCTAGGGGAAAGTTTGAGGTGGATTCTTTGCCCTGCTGACGCGGAAGGGGTTAGCCAGCCCGCCCTGCTGGAGCTGCACAGGAACCGGAAGACCCTCAGGAGCAGCACCGAGAGCTGGAGGTCGAAGGCGAAGGGGCGGAAGGCGAGCAGCGGGAGGAACAGGATGCACTCGAGGGAAGAGGGGACGAAGCGGACCTCCCGCTCCAGGAGGCTCTTGATGACGTGGACCAGGCGCCACCACTCCGTCCGGCTGCACCACGGGAAGACCTGGAATGGCAGAACCACAGGCTACATGGGCTGCCCAGGAAGGCACCATCCGATCCCTCCCGCCAGGTGGCCACCCAGACCATTACTTCATAGAATCAGAGAATCCTAAAGTTGTAAGCGGATGGCCACCCAGGTGCCACTTAAAAGCCTCCAGAGAACTTTCCATCATCACCGGCATCATTATTTTATTTATTTATTTATTAGATTTCTGTGCCGCCACTCCCGGAAGGCTCGGGGCGGCTCACACAAGCAAATAAAAACAACAGGTTAAAACACATTAAATGAGCACAACTTAACACAAATAGGTTAAAACCTCACGTGCCGGGCGGGCACAACAGTGTAAAAGCATTGCAACACGGTACAAGATCGGCAGGCTGTGCATTTGCGGACCTATAGGCCGAAGGCCTGCTGGAAAAGGTAGGTCTTGCACGCCCGCCTAAAAGGCAGGAGATCTCGGATGGCGCGCGTCTCAGCTGGGAGGGTGTTCCACAGCGTGGGCGCAATCACGGAGAACGCCCTCCTACGAGTTGCTGTTAATTTGGCTGACTTCGCCGATGGAATGGCTAATAGGTTAGTGCTTTCGGACCGGAGCGATCTCGTAGGGCAGTATAGGGAGAGGCAGTCCCTCAGATACGCTGGCCCCAGGCCATGCAAGGCCTTAAAGGTGAGCACCAACACTTTGAAGGTGATCCGGTGCTCGATTGGGAGCCAGTGCAGATCCTGCAAGGTAGGTGTTATGTGGCAACCTGCTGGGGTGCCAGACAGGAGCCGGGCGGAAGTGTTCTGCACCAGCTTGAGCTTCCGGGTCACTGACAGAGGAAGGCCAACGTAGAGTGCGTTACAGTAGTCCAGTCTCGAGATGACCGTGGCTTGGATCATTGTGGCCAGGTCGTTCTGGGATAGATAGGGGGCCAGCCGCCTCGCCTGTCTGAGGTGGAAGAAAGCAGATTTGCTGACTCCATGGTCAGTTGGGAGTCCAAGTGAACTCCCAGGCTCTTTACAGAAGGCGATGGGCATAACGCCACACCGTCCAGGGCCGGAAGCTGGACATCCCCACCACCCGGACGACCCAGCCACAAGATCTCCGTCTTTGCCGGATTCACCCTCAACCTACTGGCTCGCAGCCATCCAGTAACAGCTTTGAGGCAATGCTGGAAATTATCAGGGACGGATCCAGGCCTGCCCTCCATCCTCAGAATGAGCTGAGTGTCGTCAGCGTACTGGTGACACTCAAGCCCACAACTCCGCACCAGCTGTGCAAGCGGCTGCATATAGGTGTTAAATAACAGAGGGGAGAGAATGGCCCCCGGAGGGACTCCGCAAACGAATGGGGAGCCCTCGGAGACCTCCTCACTCACTGAGACCGCTGGCGGAGAAAGGAGGTCAGCCATTTCAGGGCTGTCCCCCTCACTCCAGCCACGGCCAGGCGGTGGGTGAAAAGATTGTGGTCGACCGTGTCAAACGCTGCCGTGAGGTCCAATAACACGAGCAGCGCAGACCCGCCTTGGTCGAGCTGGCAGCGGAGTTGGTCTGTGATGGAGACCAGGACCGCCTCTGTCCTGTGCCCCGAACGGAAGCCGGACTGGAAGGGGTCAAGCCATGTTGCATCATCTAGGAAGGACTGCAGCTGCTCCATTGCTGCCCTCTCAACCACCTTCCCCACGTACGAAGGATTCGACACTGGTCGGTAGTTGGAGGGAACCACAGGGTCTAATGACCGTTTTTTCAGCAGGGGATGAAGAGGACCTCCTGCTCCAGGAGGCTCTTGATGACGTGGACCAGGCGCCGCCACTCTGTCCGGCTGCACCACGGGAAGACCTGGAATGGCCGAACCACAGGCTACACGGGGGGCTGCCCAGGAAGGCACCGTCCGATCCCTCCCGCCAGGTGGCCATTACTTCATAGAATCAGAGAATCCTAAAGTTGTAAACAGATAGCCACCCAGGTGCTGCTTGAAAGCCTCCAGAGAACTTTCCATCATCACCACCATCATTATTATCAAAGATTGTCATTATTATGATGAGGTTGCTGTGAGTTTCCTGGCCCTGTTCCAGAAGCATTCTCTCCTGACGCTTCGCCCACATCTGTGGCAGGCATCCCTAGGCTGTGAGGGACATCGAGTGGAGGCGAGGCAAGCGGGGCCCATAGATCTGTGGAAGGATGTCCCGGGTGGGAGGAAAAACTCTTTGTCTGTTGGAGGCAAGGGCGAATGTATGTTGCCATTGGCCACCTTGGTTGGCACTGAAGAGCCTTGCAGCATCCAAGCCTTGATGAAGGACAAGAGGAATCTGTGGGAGGAGCTCCAGGGAGAAGAGAGAGGGCGAGGGGGGCAGGGACAAGAGGCCTCGGGGGGTGCCCAGGGCCCTGAGGGAGGGGAGGAGGAGGAGGGCCCCTCAGAGCAGGCGGGCAGCACTGGCTGGGGGGAGGGGGAGGGGCTCTGAGGAGGAGGGGGAGGCGGCGACCGTTGGTCCCAACGGCTCTCCGAGGCCACGCCCCCTCCTCTGGCAGAGCGCGCGCCGCTTGGTGGCGTTGCCAGGAGCAACGGGGGAAGGAGGGAGGGAAGGGCAAGGGGGCAACTCTCGCGAGGACTCCACGGGCAACCGGCTCTCTCAAAGCGAGCGACCAAGCCAAGTCTCGCGGCTTGTATCATGTCTTTATTATTATGTTATGACATCATCGTCACAGGAATGATGTCATCATTACTCCCATCACTGAGGGGAAATATTACAATAAGGAAAGTGGGGGAGGGGCCACAAACAGGCACCCCCCCCCCCCCAAAGAAGGAATCCTCCTAACCGTGGCTTGTCCTTCTTCCCTTTGCAGTGTCGGCCGATGGGGAGAGGAGAGGGGCCCCCCCTCCCGCCGCTGGGCGTCCCCCGCACCTCCAGCCTGGCTAAAGCCCGCTGGCCCGCCGCCTCCTTTGCCCAAGGAATCCACCCCGAGGAGGAGGCAGAGGGGCCGGCCACCATCTACGTGACCGTGGGACGGGCGGAAACCATGGGCAGCGAGGGGCCGGAGAAGGAGAGCGGGCCTAAGTACGAGAACGTCCCAGGGTGGGCCCCCTTTGCGTCCCGGCTTGCAAACAGTAAGAAGGGCCGCCACTCCCGGCGCCACCAGCAGAGGCCGCTGTGCCTCTCTTGCCCTGGCAATGCGCTTCCACCACGTTCCGAGGCAGAGAGTTCCACCGCTGAACAGCTCGTACGGTCAGGAAATTCTTCCTAATGTTCACTTGTGAGGACGAGGAGGAGGAGGAGGAGGAAGGAGAGTGGCTGGCAGGGACCCCCGCCCCTCCGACTGCGTGGACGGACAGCCGCCTCCCGGGATCCACCCTCAAGAGCTTGTAAGGCCCTCTTGCCTAGAGTTATGACCATTATATTGTATTATACTTATAATTATATATTAAGTGCCTGGGGTTTGTCTCTTCCCAAGGGCCTAGGATATTACAGATGCATTATTATTATAATATTATTATTAGGTATTGTAAAATGATTATTATAATATTATTATTTCATTTACATGCCCATAACAATACAGCACGCATGCGCATGAGGTCCACGTGCCTGGGATTCATCTCTGAGTATCAAGCTCTTCCCAAGGGCCTAGCGTATTACAGATACTATATTATTATTATTATTCTATATTATTATAATTACATTAAATATTTTTCATGATGTATTATTATTTACGATATGTCCATAACACAGCACACGCGCGCATGAGGCCCAAGTGTCGCCTCTGAATATCAGGCCTTGTCTCTTCTCCCCAGCTTTGGCCAGTGGTACGGCCGCGGCAGCAAAGGCGGCAGCCCCCCGGACGCCTGGGAGATCGTGGACCCCCGAGAGCTGGGCCTCCCTCGGGAAGAGGAGCAGGCGAAGCAGCCGGAGGGGGCGGCAGAGAGGGGCAAGGAGGACCCCCAGCCCCCCCCCTTGACCCAGGAGAAGATCCCCCCCCCAAAGGAGAGGGACTCGGTTTCCGCTTCGGACGGACTTTGTGTTCAGTTTTATACAAATCCCTTCCCTGCTATTTTGACGGACAGAGTTTGGATTCATGGTAACCCAAAATAATTCTGTATCTATACGGGACTTTCCTCCGCTTTCCTCCTTCCTTCCTTCCTTCCTTCCTTCCTTCCTTCCTTCCTTCCTTCCTTCCTTCCTTCCTTCCTTCCTTCCTTCCTTCCTTCCTTCCTTCCTTCCTTTCTTTCTTTCTTTCTTTCTTTCAGAGGAAGGCAAAGCACTTTGTTGTCTACACAATAAATACAATGGGATTGGGGAAGGCGAGTGGCGGTTTCTGTGCGTCTCTTCGAGTCTGGCAGAATGAATGGAGGTGGAATTTGGGAGGGGGGGGGAAGCCTGTAGACAATGGCTGCTCACAGAGCAGGAAAAAGGTGCTTCCTGCCTGTCTTCCAACACTGGGGTTATTATTATTATGACTATTATTATTACTAAGCAGGGGCTGGATGGCCCTCTGTCTGGAGGGATTGCATGGTGTCCTTTATGGCAGAAGGGGGTTGGACTGGAGGCTCCTCTTTGGGATTCTCTTCCAGCTCCAGGATTCTATTATTATTATTATTATTATATTTTCTTAGTAGTAGTAGTAGTAGTATCATTACTAAGCAGGGACTGAGTGGCCATCTGTTGAGCGGGATTGGATGTTGTCATATGTTGTCCTTTATGGCAGAAGGGGGTTGGACTGGAAGGTCCTCTTTGGGATTCTCTTCCAGCTCTAGGCTTCTATTACTACTACTATTATTATTATAACATTATTATTAAAACATTAATATTATTATTAAGCAGGGGCTGGATGGCCCTCTGTCCAGAGGGATCGCGTGGTGTCCTCTTTGGGATTCTCTTCCATCTCCAGTATTCTATTATTGTTATTATTATTATTATATTTTCTTATTAGTAGTAGTAGTAGTAGTATCATTACTAAGCAGGAACTGGGTGGCCATCTGTTGAGCGGGATTGGATGTTGTCATGTTGTCCTTTGTGGCTGGAAGGTCCTCTTAGGGCTTTTCTTCCAACTATATCAGTGCTTCTCAACCTTCCTAATGCTGTGACCCCTTAATACAGTTCCTCATGTTGTGGTGACCCCTAACCATAACATTATTTTCATTGCCACTTCATAACTGTATTTGTGTGTGTGTGAGGGGGGTGATTTTGTCATTTGGAAGTTGTAGTTGCTGGGATTTATAGTCCACCTACAATCAAAGCGCATTCTGAACTCACCAACAATGGAATTGAAACAAACTTGGCACTCAAAATTCCCATGACCAACAGCAAATACTGGAAGGGTTTGGTGGGCATTGACCTTGAGTTTGGGAGTTGTAGTTCACCTACATCCAGAGAGCATTCTAGACTCTACAAGGATGGATCTGGACCACACTTGACACAAATCCTCAATATACCCAAATGTGAACACTAGTGGTGTTTGGGGAAAATAGATCTTGACATTTGGGGGTTGTAGTTGCTGGAATTTATAGTTCACCTACAATCAAAGAGCCCCTTGCACCCCACCAATGATAGAATTGGGTCAAACTTCCTATACAGAACCCTCATGCCTTGAAGGGACTAGCTGGGGTGAGCCTCCATCCCACATCGCACACTCTCCCTCACCCACACATGCGCATCATGCTGCCATGCGCCAAGCACGCCTGCTCTCTCCTCCCTGCTTGGAGTCCCAGAATCAGCCCTCCCCTTGGCTGGGAGGCCTGCCAATCACAGCAGGGGAGGGCTTTGGGTGGGAGAATTCGCAGTCTGTTTCCAAAAAGAAAGAGAAGGGCAAGCGGAGAGATCTTCAGCCTTCTCTGCCGAAGGGCTTCCTCAGACCACCAGAAATACGTGTTTTCTGATGGCCTTTGGCGACCCCTCTGAAACCCTCTCGCGACCCCCATGGGAGTCCCGACCCCCAGGTTGAGAAACACTGAACTATATTGTTGTTGTTGTTGTTGTTGTTGTTAGTTTCAGAGGCTGTATGGCCCTCTGTCAGGAGGGATCGGATGGTGCCCGCCTTTAGGGCAGAAAGGAGCCGGGCTTCCTTTCTTAAAGGGGCCTTCTTTGGCTTACCTTCCAGCGCTAGGATTCTATTATTATTGTTATTATTATTATCAGGCTCAGAGGCTGGGTGGCCCTCTGTCGGGAGGGATCGGGGTGTGCCTGTGTCCTGCCTGTGCTCTTGTGCTGCCCTCCTCCCCTCTGGCTGGCTGGCTGGCTTCCTCAGGAAAAGGCCAAGGAGGAAATGGGAGGAGGAGGAGGAAGGCCAGGGAGGGAGGGAGGGCTCCACCGGTGCTGCCGCTCTGCCTTTGAGAAGAGGGGCCCTTCCCAGCGCCATGGGGCCCCGGGCCCTTTTCTTGCTCCTGCTGCTTTCCCTGCAGGCCTCGCTGGGCCCCGAGTTCGGGAGCTGCACCTCACCCCTGGATCCCAATGGGAGGAACGTCTGCCCGTCCAGCAGGTCAGCCTGGAGACACACCCCCCCCCCCCCCGCCTTTGGGGGCCTTCCTTCCTTCCTCCCATCTCTCCATCCTTCTCTTCTTTCTATCAGGATCATTACATTATTATTATTATAGTCTTATTGTCATTAGGTGATTGGGAGCTGCAAAGGCAGGCAAGTCATCAATAAATCATTTATTAATATTATTGGGGATTGCGAGTTGCAAGGAGAGGCAGGTAATCAATTATTACTATTACTAGCTTGGGGACCCGGCGGTGCCCGGGTTATTTGAGGAAGGCATTGTGTGCCAAGGTTGGTTCCTATGAGATCTGTATGTGGCTTGCAGTGGTCTCAGGAACTTAGTGAAGGGACTGCAAGTCCCATTGGCCATGGTGCATCCCCCTCCAAACAGCACCAGGATGTAGAGTGGGTCATGGGGCTGGTGCATCCATTCTCTGGATGAGGGTTCCAAACAGCACCACCAGGGTGTAGAGTGGGTCATGGGGGCTGTGTGTGTCACATTTGGTCTTGATCATTCTCTGGATGAGGGTTGCAGCGGTCTCGGAGCGTGAGTGAAGGTATTTCAAGTCCCATCATCTGTGGTCCTTCCTCCTTGAAACTGCACCAGGGTGTAGAGTGGGTCATGGGGGCTGTGTGTGTCACATTTGGTCTTGATCATTCTCTGGATGAGGGTTGCAGCGGTCTCGGAGCGTGAGTGAAGGTATTTCAAGTCCCATCATCCGTGGTCCTTCCTCCTTGAAACTGCACCAGGGTGTAGAGTGGGTCATGGGGGCTGTGTGTGTCACATTTGGTCTTGATCATTCTCTGGATGAGGGTTGCAGCGGTCTCGGAGCGTGAGTGAAGGTATTTCAAGTCCCATCATCTGTGGTCCTTCCTCCTTGAAACTGCACCAGGGTGTAGAGTGGGTCATGGGGGCTCTATTGTATTTTGTAATTGTGGCATTGGGTGAGGGTCGCGTTGTGAAGTGGGCCATTGGGCCCCTCTGTGCCAATTTTGGTCCTGATCCGTCACTGCTGTGGGCCGCAGTGTCTGACTGCCTGAGGCCTTTCCTTTTTCCTCAGAGTCACCTTAGAATGTTGGAATGTGGATGGCCAATCGGAGTCCTTTATGCAAATACCATTTCAGTTGCAACCAATCCCCTCTGTCTGGGGCCGTTTGGGCCTGGTCTGTGATTTATAGGGGCTACAGTGTTGTTTGGGAAATGAATGATGTAAAGGTACTGCAAATCCCATCATTCGTGGCCCATCTTGCCCTAAACCACACCAGGTTGTGAAGTGGGCCATTAGTCCCCTGTTTGCCAAGTTTGGTCCTGATCCGTCATTGCTGTGGGCCACAGTGTCTGACTGCCTGAGGCCTTTCCTTTTCCCTCTGCGTCACCTTAGAATGTTGGAATGTGGATGGCCAATAGGAGTCCTTTGTGCAAATACCATTTCTGTGGCAACCAATCCCCTCTGTCTGAGGCCGTAGAATGTTGGAGTTCTGAGGCTGGCCAATCAGAGCCCTTTATGCAAATAATCCCACAGTGGCAGGCAATTTAAACGCTGGCACATATTCCTCACTCCGCACCACCCGCCGCCCACAAACACTGACTTTTATTATATACGTAGATTATTATTATTATTATTATTATTGGATTGGGAGCCGCAAGAAGAGGTGGGTAATCAATTATTATTATTATTATTATTATTATTGGAGGATTTGGAACCACAATAAGAGGGAGGTTATCTATTATCATTATCATTATTATTATTATTATTATTATTATTGGCTTGGGAGCCACAAAGAGAGATGGGTAATACATAAATCACATTGTTGTTGTTGTTGTTGTTGTGCAATTTTAATTCTACTCATTATGTATGAACTGTATATATTAACTGATATTCACGACACCTAAAGTTTACTGATTTATTTTCAAACATTTGCCGACTTTGAAAAGAATGTACCGGGTTGTGTCCTGTCGTTGTGAGACACCTGGAGTCCACCTTAATAATAATAATCCACCTTACTAATAGTAATAATAATAATAGACAGGGCTGTAGGGGGAGAAAGATGGGGAGAAAGAATAATATAAGGAGGGTGGTCTTGTTTGCTGTGCACTAATCTTGTTGTGTATATAATAATAATAATAATAATTTCTGTTCTTCCCTGCAGCCAGCCCCCAGCCCTCTCCTGCTGCCCCGGGTGGGAACAAGAGGGCCCCGAATGCCCACTCGGTGAGTGAGTGAGTGAGTGAGTAAGCAAGGAGGGTTGTGGGTGGCCGCCTGCCGGGAGGGCTTCGAGGGTGCCCCCCTCCTCCCCCCCTTGATGGCGGAAGAAGGGGCTCGGGCTGGGTGTCCCCTTCCAACCCTCGACTCCCCTGACTGGGTTCTCTGGCTCCGACCCTGACAGCGCTCTGCACGGGACCCAATGCCTGCGGCCAGGAGGAGGTCTGCGTTCGGCCAGGAGTCTGCCGCTGCCGCCCCGGCTTCTTCGGGGCCAACTGTACGGGGCGTGAGTGGCCTTGTTTGTTGTTGTTGTTGTTGATTATTGTTATCAATTCATAGAGGCCGAGGATCCCGGTCCTTGATCTCATACGTCAACACATAGGACATATTAATCCTTAGAGGCGGAGAAGCCCTATTATAATAATAGCAATAACAATAATATGATAATGGTAGCAATATAATGATATTGATAATATAATGATAATATAACAACATGATGATAATACAATGATATTGATAATAATGGTGATAATGATATAGTAATAATGTAATATGACAATGATGCTGATAATAGTAATATGGTAATAATAACATAACCATGGCGCCTCAATCCTGAGGGGCGGAGGAGCGCTGTCCTGGCTGCCCATTCTGCTGCTGACCCTCTGCCTCCCTCCTAGGCTGCCCTGCCCAGTTCTGGGGCCCGGAGTGCAAGGAGCGCTGCGCCTGCTTCCCACAGGGCTGGTGCGACGCCTGGAGCGGGGCCTGCGAGTGTGGGCCGGGCTGGTGGGGGCCCCTGTGCGGGCGGGCCTGTCCCTGCGGCCCCCACGGGCGCTGCCACCGGGTCTCGGGGGCCTGCCTGTGCGCCGCGGGCTGGTGGGAGCCCCTCTGCCGCCGGCCTTGCCCTGCTTCCCGGGGGGCCCCGCTGCCACCCCTCCTCGGGTGCCTGCCTCTGTCGGCCGGGCTTCTGGGGCGCGCCTGCGCTCCCGCTGCCCCTGCCACGGCTCCCCCCTGCGCACAGGACTCCGGGCGCTGCCAATGCCGGGAGGGCCGACGCGGGGCCGACTGCGCTGAACCCTGCCCGGAAGGCACCTACGGGCTGCACTGCGCTCACAGGTAAGCAAGCGGGCCCTTCGCCTGCCCTTGGGGACCCCCAGAGACCCTCCCTCCTCGCTTCAAGGGCCCTCTCGCATCAATGCTTAGCAGGTTCTGCTTCTAATGATTGTCATTATTTATTATTATGTGTGTGGCCATCTGTCGGGAGGGATCAAATGGTCTCCTCCTTTCGAGGATTGCACTAGAGGGCCCTCCTTCTGGTTCTCTTCTAACACTACAATTATTATTATTATTATTACTATTATTATTGTGTTTGTGGCCATCTGTCGGGAGGGATCGAATAGTGTCCTCCTTCGAGGATTGCACTAGAGGGCCCTCCTTCTGGTTCTCTTTCGATACTACAGTTCTTCTATTATTATTATTATTACTGTTATTATTATTATATGTATCACCATCTGTCGGGAGGGATCGAATGGTGTCCTCCTTTCGAGGATTGCACTAGAGGGCCCTCCTTGTGCTTCTCTTCCAACGTTACAATTCTTCTGTTGTTGTTGTTATTCTCTCTGCCTGTTTCTGCAGCTGCGGCCATTGCAGCCCCCCGGCCCCTTGCTCACCTGTGGACGGCTCATGTGCCTCTTGCGCCCCCGGGTGGAACGGGACCCTCTGTGCGGAGCCCTGCCCCCTGGGGAGACATGGGGAGGGCTGCCTCCAGAGCTGCCCCCGCTGTCGCCGAGGGGAAGCCTGCCACCCGGAGACCGGGGCCTGCCAGCACTGCGAGGACGGCCACGCCGGAGACAGGTAGAGGCCACAGGCAAGGCAAGGCAATACAAGGCAATGGGGAGGGGGGCGCCCACCCTCAACCCCTTCCTTCCTTTCCCCTTTTTCCACTCTTGCAGGTGCCACCTTCCGTGTCCCGCCAACCTTTTTGGGGAGGGCTGCCGCCGGGCTTGCCCCTTCTGTGCCAACGGGAGCTGCGATCCCGTGAGCGGGGCCTGCCTTTGCCAAGACGGCTTCTGGGGGGACAGGTGAGCTATTATTAGTATTATTGAATTATATTATTATTATTACCATTGTTGTTGTTGTTGCCATTATATTTTATCATTACCTCTTTTGTATCACTGAAACGTGGCTCCAGGACAGCGATAGCATCTGCCTCCAGGAGGTTGTTCCTCCTGGCTACGTTGCCACGCACCGAAACAGGGACGGGGGGTGGGGGTGGCAATACTCTCCCATGATGGTTTACACCTCAGGGCGATCCCTACGCTGATCACCTCGGGGCTTGAAAATGTCGGCCTAGTGTGGGACTCCCAGGAGAGCCTGGCCGTACTGCTGGTGTACCGTGCGCCTAGCGCACCGGCAGAAAGCCTGCCGCGGCTGCTGGAGACTGTGTTGGAGTGGGCATTGAGGTTCCCTAGGCTGATTGTCCTTGGGGACTTCAATGTCCATGCCGACACAGCCTCCGTTCCATCAGCAGCCGCAGACCTAATCTCGACCATGGCCTCTCCCTTTGCAACTCAGGGCCCACACACTCGGCCAGTCACACCCTCGACTTGGTCTTCAGTGCGGGGGTTCAAGTGGACCTAGCCTCCGTAATAGAGGTTCCATGGTCGGACCACTGTGCCCTGAGGATCCGGGTAGAGCAACCGCCGCCCCCATGCAAGGGCGCCGAACAGATTTTGGTTCGCCCGAAGAGACTTATGGAACCCGAAAGGTTCCTGAATGCTCTGAGGGATCTGGAGTCTATCAGCGTCTCAGTCGATGAGCAGGTTCACTCCTGGAACTCCTCACTATCCAAAGCTCTCGACGAGATTGCCCCTAGGCGTCCTCTCCGACCCCGCAAGCACCGATCCCCCTGGTATACCGAAGATCTCAGGTCGATGAAGCGGGAAAGGAGACGGCTGGAGTGCGTGTGGAGGGAACTCCGTGACGGAGCCTCATTATCAGCTTATAAGCTATTTAAAGAAGCTTATGAGCGTGCTGTCAAGGCGGCAAAAAATTCCTATTACGCCGCCACGATAGCGTCTGCTAGCTCACGCCCGGCACAACTATTCAAAGTAATTCGGTCCTTGACGACGGTCCCTACCGTCCCAAAAAATGACGATCAGGCCCTTACTGCCGGTGCTTTCCAGAGCTTTTTCACAGACAAGATATTGAGCCTCCGCCGGGACCTCCCTGCCACGGTTGATACAGTAAGGGAGCTTGAGACCCCGTGGCCCTCCGCCGGGCCCACCCTCGACCGGTTTCGGCCACTGGACGCAAATGCTGTTGATAAGATTGTGGCTGCAACCAGGCCTACCACCTGCTCCCTCGACCCGTGCCCCTCCTGGCTGGTTAGATCTTGCCTGGAGGGGTTACGTGGGCCTCTGTTGAACATCGTCAATGCCTCCCTTGAGCAAGGAGTGTTTCCAGAGTGCTTGAAAGAGACGGTGGAGGCTCCATTGCTGAAAAAACCGATGTTAGACCCTGCGGTTCCCTCCAACTACCGACCAGTGTCGAATCTTTCGTACCTGGGGAAGGTGGTTGAGAGGGCAGCAATGGAGCAGTTGTGGTCCTTCTTAGATGATGCAACATGGCTTGACCCCTTCCAGTCCGGCTTCCGTTCGGGCCATGGGACGGAGACAGTCCTGGTCTCCATTACAGACCAACTCCGCGGCCAGCTTGACCAAGGCGGGTCTGCGCTGCTCGTGTTATTGGACCTCACGGCAGCGTTTCACACGGTCGACCACAATCTTTTGATCCACCGCCTGGCCATGGCTGGAGTGAGGGGGACAGCCCTGAAATGGCTGACCTCCTTCCTCCACCAGCGGTCTCAACGAGTGAGGAGGGGCGGGGTGGTCTCTGAGGGCTCCCCATTAGTTTGTGGGGTCCCCCAGGGGGCCATTCTCTCCCTTCTGTTATTTAACATCTACATGCAGCCGCTTGCACAGCTGGTGCGGAGTTTTGGGCTTGAGTGCCACCAGTACGCTGATGACACTCAGCTCATTCTGAGGATGGAGGGCAGGCCTGGATCCATCCCTGATAATTTCCAACGCTGCCTCGAAGCCGTTACTGGATGGCTGCGAGCCAGTAGGTTGAGGGTGAATCCAGCGAAGATGGAGATCTTGTGGCTGGGTCGTCCGGGTGGTGAGGATGTCCAGCTTCCAACCCTGGACGGTGTGGCGTTATGCCCATCGCCTTCTGTAAAGAGCCTGGGAGTTCACTTGGACTCCCAACTGACCACGGAGACCCAGGTCTCCATGGTCAGCAAATCTGCTTTCTTCCACCTCAGACAGGCGAGGCGGCTGGCCCCCTACTTATCCCGGAACTACCTGGCCACGGTGATCCAAGCCACAGTCATCTCGAGACTGGACTACTGTAATGCACTCTACGTTGGCCTTCCTCTGTCGGTGACCCAGAAGCTCAGGCTGGTGCAGAACACTGCCGCCCGGCTCCTGTCTGGCATGCCAGCAGGTTGCCACATAACACCTACCTTACAGGATCTGCACTGGCTTCCTATCGAGCACCGGATCACCTTCAAAGTGTTGGTGCTCACCTTTAAGACCTTGCACGGCCTGGGGCCAGCGTATCTGAGGGACCGTCTTTCCCTATATTGCCCGACGAGATCACTCCGGTCCAAAAACACTTACCTGTTAGCCATTCCATCGGCGAAGTCAGCTAAATTGACAGCAACACGTAGGAGGGCATTCTCCGTGATTGCGCCCACGCTGTGGAACGCCCTCCCAGCTGAGACGCGCGCCATCCGAGATCTCCTGCCTTTTAGGCGGGCGTGCAAGACCTACCTTTTCCAGCAGGCCTTCAACCTATAGGTCCGCAAATGCACTGCCCTCCGGTTTTGTACCATGTTGTAATCGTTTTACTTCTTATACCATCTTATCTTGGCACGTTAGGTTTAACCTATTTGTTTTAAGTCATGCCCATTTAATGTGTTTTAATGCGTTTTAACCTGTTTTAATGCATTGTTTTTACTTGCTTATGTGAGCCGCCCCGAGCCTCTTGGGAGTGGCGGCGCAGAAATCCAATAAATCAAATCAAATCAAATTATTATTGTTATTATTAGATTAGATTATATTGTTATTGTATTTTTTATTATTGTTATTGTTATTCTATTGAATTATATTATCATTACTATACTAAGAGGGACCTAGAGAGCGTGTGGCGTTCGGATCCGAGCGGGCCAAATCGAACACGCCTGGATGCCTATCCTATCTAAAGGCTGCAAATCCTTTCTGGCAGCCAATATTGCATCCGCAAAGAACCGTCCGGCGGAGCTGTTTCGAGTTGTCAGAGGCCTATTGCATCCTGCCGTCCAGGATGGGAGCCCTGACAACTCGGCAGCCCGCTGTGAAGCATTTGCTCGGTTCTTTGCGGACAAAGTTGCTTTGATCCGTTCTGGCCTGGACACCATGTTAACGGCAGTCCCTGAGGATGTCACACGAGCACCTGCTTGTCCGATTTTGATGGGTCAACTACAATTGGTGAAACCCAAGGATGTGGACAAGATACTCGGAGGGATGAGAGCGACCACATGCACCCTAGACAGGGGTCATCCTGGCTTTTGAAGGAGGCCAGAGGGGTTTTGGCCGAGTGGGTGAAGGCGGTGGTCAAGGCCTCCCTCTGGGGAGTCAGCATTCCAGCCAGCTGAAAACAAGCTGTGATGCAACCGCTGTTGAAGAAACCCTCCCTGGACCCCACTCAATTTGTCAACTATCGGCCAGTTTCCAATCTCCCCTATTTGGGCAAAGTCCTGGAACGTGTGGTGGCCTCGCAACTCCAGGAATTCTCGGTAGACACTGATTATCTGCATCCGGCGCAGTCTGGCTTTAGGCCGGGACATGGCACTGAGACAGCCTTGGTCGCCTTAGTGGACGATCTACGCTGGGAGCTGGACAGGGGGAGTGTGTCCCTGTTGGTTCTGCTGGACCTCTCAGCGGCCTTCGATACCGTCGACCACGGTATCCTTCTGGGACGCCTCGTGGAAATGGGGCTTGGAGGGACTGTCTTGCAGTGGCTCCGGTCCTTCCTCGAGGGCCAATCGCGGAAGGTGTTACTGGGAAATACCTGTTCAACCCCTCAACCATTGCCTTGTGGGGTTCCTCAGGGCTCAATAATACCTCCCATGTTGTTTAACATCTACATGAAGCCGCTGGGGGAGGTCAGGCAGAGTTTCGGGGTGCGGTGTTATCTGTACGCAGATTACGTCCAACTCTGTCACTGCTTCCCACCTGCTACTAAGGAGGCTCTTTTGGTCCTGAACCGGTGCTTGGCCGCTGTGTTGGACTGGATGAGGGCAAACAGATTGAAATTGAATCCAGACAAGACAGAGTCCCTCCTGGTCAGTTGAAAGGCCGAACAGGGCTTAGGGTTACAGCCTGTGTTAAACAGGGTGACACTCCCCCTGAAGGCGCAGGTTTGCAGCCTGGGAGTGATCTTGGACTCATCGCTGAGCCTGGAACCCCAGGTTTCGGTGGTGGCCAGGGGAGCATTCGCACAATTCAAACTTGTGCGCCAGCTGCGCCTGTACCTTGGGAAGTCTGACTTGGCCACGGTGGGCCACGCTCTGGTTACATCCCGTATAGATTACTGCAACGCCCTCTACGTGGGGCTGCCTTTGAAGGCTGTTCGGAAGCTGCAACTGGTGCAACGGACAGCAGCCAGGTTGATAACAGGAGCGGCACTCAGAGAGCGTACCACTACCCTGTGGCGCCAGCTCCACTGGCTGCCAGTTTGCTACCGGGCACAATTCAAAGTGCTGGCTTTAGCCTTTAAAGCCCCAAACGGTTCTGGTCCAACTTACCTGTCCGAACGCATCTCTCCCTATGAACCATGGAGATGCTTAAGATCATCCGGAGAGGCCCTGCTCTCGGTCCCGCCTTCTTCGCAGGCGCAACTGGTGGGGACGAGAGGCAGGGCCTTTTCAGTGGTGGCTCCTCGGCTGTGGAATGCCCTCTACATGAACATCTACATGAAACCGCTGGGAGAGATCATCCGGAGTTTCAGAGTAAGGTGTTACCTGTACGCAGGTGACGTCCACATCTGTCACTCCTTCCCACCTGTCACTAAGGAGGCTGTCCAGACTTCCGAGCTCAATTCAAAGTGCTGGTTTTGACCTTTAAAGCTCTATACGGTTCTGGCCCAGCTCACTTGTCCGAACGCATCAGCTGCTACGTCCCACCTCGTAACTTAAGATCATCCGGGGAGGGCCTGCTTTCGCTCCCGCCTACTTCTCAAATGCGGCTGGTGGGGGCGAGAGAGAGAGAGAGGGCCTTCTCGGTGGTGGCTCCCCGCCTGTGGAACACACTCCCTATTGATGTACGATCCACCTCATCCCTCCTGGCATTCAGGAAAAAAGTGAAATCCTGGCTGTGGGACCAGGCGTTTGCGCATTAGCACAAGGCAGCACTTTAGATGGGATTTTAATGGGAAGTGGGTGAACAGGGCCAATGCTTTTATGGACAGAACATGGTTTTAATCTGGAATGAATGCGCATGATGTTTAGGTAATTGGATTTTAATGTATTTTAATTGTTGAAGGGTTCTGGGGTCTTATATTGTGACTGTGTGGGCATCGGATTGCGCCTTACGGTAAGCCGCTCTGAGTCCCCCCTCCCTCCCTCGGGGGTTGAGAAGAGCGGGGTAACAATCCTGAAATACATAAATAATACTGTATATTATCATATTTTATTGAATTATATTGTCATTACTATTATTATTATTATTGCTGTTACTATATTGTGGTGTGTAATATGACGATGACGATGACGATGACCCTGTGGGTTCTTCGGGCCTTTCAGCTGCAACCAGAGCTGCCCCGAGGGCTTCCGGGGCCCCAACTGCTCCTCCTCCTCGGCGTGCCACCCGGTCTCCGGCCATTGCGCGTGGGGTGAGTCCTGCTCCGGTTTCCCTTCCTCTTCCTGGCCCGGATCTTGCTGGGCCCCTCACCCCCTCTCTCTCTCTTGCTCTTCCTTGCCAGGGGGCCACCCCCAAGCAGCCCTTGTGGCCGGGATCCTGACTCCGCTGCTGGTGCTTTCCCTCCTCTGCTGCTGCTTCTTCCTGGGATGCTGCCAAAGGGAGCCCCCAAGGTATCCCTCTCCCCCTCAGTGGAGCCCTTTGTTGCCCCCCTTCCTGGCCCTTGAGCGTGCCCCCTTTCTCTCTCTCCCCCGCAGAGCGGCCCCAGGGGAAGGGGGCCCCCTCCGGAGGGTGAAGCGCCACGTGCGCTCCGCCTGGCCCTGCCTCCCGCTGGAGGGACACAAGCTGCCCCGGGTCACAGGTGAGAGCGGGCGGGCGGGCGGGCGGGGGCTCCTCTTGGGGACAGGCCACGAATGGGGGGGGGGGGGGGGTGTTCCGGGTTGACGGACTGGCTCCCCCTCCTGTGGCCCCGCAGTCTCCCTCCACGAGGCCCAGCCCTTCACCCCCAGCTTCATCGAGGGGCCCTCCGCCGCCTCCGCCTGGCCCTCCGACTCCTCCTCGTGGGACTCCCAGGAAGGGGAAGAGGAAGTGGAGGAGGAAGAGCAGGCCCAGAGAGGTAGGACTTCCTTCCTTCCCTTCCTTCATTCCTTCCCTCCTTTACTCCCTTCCTTCTGTCTTTCTTTTACTCCTTCCTGCCTTCTCTGCTTCCTCCCTTCTTCTTCTTCCTTCCCTCCCTCCCTCCCTCCTTCCTTTCATTCCTTTCTTTTACTCCTTTTTCAGTCCTTTCCTTCTTTCCTTCCTTCCTTCCTTTTACTTCTTCCCTTCCTTCCTTCCCTCCCTCCTTTTTTCTTTCCTTCTTTACTTCCTTCTTTCCCTCTTTACTTCCATCTTTCCCTTCTTCTTTCTTTCTTTCTTTCCTTCCTTCCCTCCCTCCATTCTTCTTTCCTTCTTTACTCCCTTCCCTCCCTCTCTCCCTTTTTCTTTCCTTCTTTCCTTCCTTCTTTCCCTTCTTCCTTCTTTCCCTCCTTTCTTCCTTCCTTCTTTACTTCCTTCTTTCCTTTATTCCTTCCCTTTTCTTCCTTCCCCCTCCTTTCCTCTTTCCCTCTTTACTTCCTTCTTTCCCTTTTTCCTCCCTCCCTCCCTCCCTTCTTTCTTTTACTCCTTCTTTAGTCCCTTCTTTCCTTCATTCCTTTTCTTTTACATCTTCCCTTCCTTCCCTTCTTCCTTCCTTGCTTCCTTCATTCATTCCTTCTTTACTCCCTCTCTCCCTCCTTTCTTCCTTCCTTCTTTCTTTCTTTCCTTCTTTCCCTCCTTTCTTCCCTCCCTCCTTCTTTCCCTCCTTCCTTCCTTCCTTCCCTCCCTCCCTTCTTCTTTCCCTCCTATACAAGTAATAATAACTTATTTATGTTCCTTGTATATTATTATAATATTTATATTAGCTGACACTCGCAGTATACTATTATTTTGTATCCTGGGGATATTCCTGTCTTGCATTATTAGTATGACTGTAGTATTATCTATTACTCTAATAATATAATAGTATTATTGTATTATATTTGTATTATTATTATGTTATTCTTAATTATAATGATGATGTCATGTTATAATATTTTATTACCTTACATTAGTATAGTAATAGTATATTATTATTATTATTTTGTATCCTGGGGATATTCCTGTCTTGCAATATTAGTATGACTGTAGTATTATCTATTACTCTAATAAAATAATAGTATTATTGTATTATATTTGTATTATTATTATGTTATTCTTAATAGAGATGATGATGTCATATTATAATATTTATATTACCTTACGTTAGTATAGTAATCATATATTATTATTATTATGTATTATGTATCCTGGGTATATTCCTGTCTTGCAATATTTGTATTATGATAGTATTATATATTCCTCTTATTGTATTCTATTTCTATTATTATATCATTCCATCGTCATCACAACAATGACGTCATTACTCCAATCACTGGGTGGAAATATTACAATAAGGAAAGTGGGGGAGGGTCTACAAACAGCCCCCCCCCCCCCAAAACCAGAACGAATCCTAAGCGTGGCTTGTCCTTCTTCCCTTTGCAGTGGCGGCCGACGGGGAAAGGAGTGGGGACCCCCTCCCGCCGCTGGGCATCCCCCGCACCTCCAGCCTGGCCAAGGCCCCCCGGCCCGCTGTCTCCTTTGCCCAAGGGACCCGCTTTGGGGGCCCGGGGGCTCCGCTGGGGAACGCGCCGGAGGAAGGGTCCCCCCTCCAGGAGGCAGAGGGGCTGACCACCATCTACGTGACCGTGGGACGGGCGCAGACCATGGGCAGCGAGTGGCCGGAGAAGAGAGGCCCGGGAGAAGAGAGCAGGCCCAAGTATGAGAACGTCCCGGGGTGGGCGGGGGGCTCCCCATAGGGTGGCCCCCTTTGTTTACCGGCTTGCAAATAGTAAAAAGGGCCGCCACTCCCAGCGCCACCAGCAGAGGGCGCTGTTCCTCTCTTGCCCTTGCAAACCGTGGAAATCAAGGACTTGAGGCGCCACTCCCAGCACCACCAGCAGATGGCGCTGTTCCTCTCTTGCCCTTGCAAACTGTGGAAATCAAGGATTTCAGGTGCCACTCCCGGTGTCACCAGCAGAGGGCGCTGTTCCTCTCTTGCCTGAACTGCGACTCGATGAAAAGAAACCACACACATAGAGCAAATCGGCCTCGCTCCTAGAGAGGAAGTTCGTTGGCGGAGATTTTGTGCGGATTCCTGGCCCTGAGGTTCCAGGAGGTCCGGGATTGGAGGGACGGGCAGCTCCACCAACTGGGCCTCTTTGCGAAACATGACCTGGGACCGGCTGACCTCCACCAAGGCAAATGAGCAGTCCTTGGACCTCCTCCAGCCGAACAGCGCTGACCCACTCCTCTCCGCCAGCCAAAGTGACCCAGAGCCTCAAATATTATTAACAGCATAATTAAATATTACTGTTTCCCATTATTATTATTATTATTATTTTAACTCAATGTGATGTATTCTGGTCGGAACTGGTTATAGGTCAATAGGAAGAGGGTGAAGCGTTCCCATCACCATTTGGACAGCTAAATACATATCAGCCCCCATTGGTCTCGTTTCCAACAGGCCCCACAACAGCTAACACCTCCCAACAAAGGATTCCACCTCCCCAGGCAGGAGGCAGCCAGGCTTTGAAGTTGCAAGGCCATTCAGTGCTGATCAGGGTGGCCAATGGAAACATTCACTCTTGCTTCTGACAGACAAGAGGCCTTGCTAACACCTCCCAACAAAGAATTCCACCTCCCCAGGCAGGAAACACACAGGCTTTGAAGCTGCAAGGCCATTCAGTGCTGATCAGGGCGGCCAATGGCAACATTCACACTTGCCTTCAACAGAGAAGAGGCCTT
>JARBWK010000020.1:13752641-13780647 GCA_030556195.1 Anolis apletophallus
CTTGCCTTTGACAAACAAGAGTCCCTCTTGCTAACACCTTCCAACAAAGGATTCCCCCCAGGCAGGAGGCAGACAAGCTTTGAAGCTGCAAGGCCATTCAGTGCTGATCAGAGTGGCCAATGGGAACATTCTTGCCTTTGACAAACAAGAGTCCCTCTTGCTAACACCTTCCAACAAAGGATTCCCCCCAGGCAGGAGGCAGACAAGCTTTGAAGCTGCAAGGCCATTCAGTGCTGATCAGAGTGGCCAATGGGAACATTCTTGCCTTTGACAAACAAGAGTCCCTCTTGCTAACACCTTCCAACAAAGGATTCCCCCAGGCAGGAGGGCAGACAAGCTTTGAAGCTGCAAGGCCATTCTGTGCTGATCTGAGTGGCCAATGGGAACATTCTTGCCTTTGACAAACAAGAGTCCCTCTTGCTAACACCTTCCAACAACAAGGAGGCAGACAAGCTTTGCAAGGCCATTCCCAGGCCAGGAACATTCTTGCCTTTGCAGACACCTTCCAACAAAGGATTCCCCCCAGGCAGGAGGCAGACAAGCTTTGAAGCTGCAAGGCCATTCTGTGCTGATCAGAGTGGCCAATGGGAACATTCTTGCCTTTGACAAACAAGAGTCCCTCTTGCTAACACCTTCCAACAAAGGATTCCCCCCAGGCAGGAGGCAGACAAGCTTTGAAGCTGCAAGGCCATTCTGTGCTGATCAGAGTGGCCAATGGGAACATTCTTGCCTTTGACAAACAAGAGTCCCTCTTGCTAACACCTTCCAACAAAGGATTCCCCCCAGGCAGGAGGCAGACAAGCTTTGAAGCTGCAAGGCCATTCAGTGCTGATCAGAGTGGCCAATGGGAACATTCTTGCCTTTGACAAACAAGAGTCCCTCTTGCTAACACCTTCCAACAAAGGATTCCCCCCAGGCAGGAGGCAGACAAGCTTTGAAGCTGCAAGGCCATTCAGTGCTGATCAGGGCGGCCAATGGGAACATTCTTGCCTTTGACAAACAAAGAGTCCCTCTTGCTAACACCTCCCAACAAAGGATTCCACCTCCCCAGGCAGGAGGCAGACAAGCTTTGAAGCTGCAAGGCCATTCAGTGCTGATCAGAGTGGTGCCTTTGGCTGGGCTGCTAGGAGAGATTACATATATTATCACCATTATGTAATAATATTACTATATTTTTCATATGTTGTTATGGTCTATATTACTCTTATTAATCAATTAATTATTATAATATACATTTTTAATAAGCAGTATAGATGCAGATATAGAGTCTGTTGCAATGTTATGTAATGTATTTAGCCTATAAAGGCAAGAATAGAATATAAACAAATAAGTTACGCTAGTACTACAATAATATATATATATATATATGCCAAAATTATATTACATTATCTTATATTAAAATTATATTATATTACATCTATTTACTTGTATTACTAAAATGATTATATTTTGTTATGTTATAATAGTATAATTAATATAATATATTTATTATGTTATTATAATATAATTGATTATATAAATATTATGTTATTACTACTGTTAAATAATCTTCTGTAGTAATATATTTTATATATGTAGTATATTATTATATCAGTACTATTATATATTATGATGGTATTATATAGTTATTTAATTATTATATTTATTCATATATTTATTTATTTACTATTATATAAATTATTATTGTTTCACATTTTTATTAAATTACAATATTCTATATATAATTGCATATACATAATGACTATATATTAATTTATTACTACTGTAGCATTACTATATCACTAATATTATATATTACGATGGTATTATAAAGCTATTTCATTATTATATTTATTCATATATATATAATTACTATTATATAAATTATTATTGTTTCACATTTTTATTAAATTACAATATTCTATATGTAATGGCATGTACATAATGACTATATATTAAATTATTACTACTGTAACATTATTATATCACAACTAATATATTACGATGGTATTATATAGCTATTTAATTATATTTATTCATATATATATATATATAATTACTATTATATAAATTATTATAGTTTCACATTTTTATTAAATTACAATATTCTATATATAATTGCATATACATATGCAATTATATTAAATTATTATATATTAAATTATTACTATTGTAACATTTATTACGTTACAGTAATAATTATTTGTTAAATTATTTTTATACTCTTATATAATACCCTTTAAATCATTTTTTTACATTTTAATGAAATCATTGTTATTATATAAACGGAATATATTACATTAATGTTCCTAATATATATCCTATAAAATAATTACTATATCTTAAATTATCAGTACTATGACTACTGTTTTATTGTATATTATGGTATTATTATTACTATTATTATATTGCGTGTGATGATGAGGAAGGCACCACCTGATCCCACCCAACAGATGGCCACACTGCTAAAAATCCATGTCATAGAATCCGAGAGGTCCTTCTGCCATGGCACCATCCGATCCCTCCCGACAGATGTCCATTGAGCGCCATAGGTGTTAGCAGGTTCATGGGGAATTCGGACCCGGGGGCCCTTACTAAGCGTGTTTACTCGGGTGAGCTGCTTTTCTTCTCCTTCTTCTTCGGGGAAGCGGACTCTGTGCCTCGGGTCCAGAGTCCCCCCTTTATCTCCCTCCTTATCTCTCTCTCTCTCCCTCCGAGGCTCCTGTTTTCCTCCCTCTTTCATTGACCAGCCCCCTTCCCTTTGGCTGTATCCTCCTGCCTGGAAGAAGGTGGGTCTGGGTCTGGGTGGCCTTTGGGGCCCCTTCCCACTCTAGGATTCTCTCTGTCCATCTCTCTATCTCCTTCCCTGGAGGTTTGTAGGCGCAAGCTGGATGGCCCTCTGTCGGGAGGGCTTTGATTGTGCCTTCCTTTATGGAAGAAGGAAGGGGTTTTGGACCGGATGGCCTTTGGAGGCCCCCCCCCTTCCCAACACAAATGTCTCCTCATCAGGTTTTGTCCAGTTTGTGCCACAAAAACCACAAGTTTCCCGACTAGAGCGATGACTTTCAAAGTCAGGAGAGCACAATGAAACGGGAAGCAACACTATCAAACCAGGAACAGGACTCTGTGTGTGAGGGGGGGTGTGCGTGGGGTGTGTGCGGGGGTGTCGGGGGTGTGCATGTGTGTGTGTGTGTGTGCTGGGTGCGCATGGTGCGCGTTGAGCGTGTGTGTCTGTGTGTAGTGTGTCTGTGTCTACATGCGTGTGTATATGTGTGTGTGTGTGTATATATATATATATATATATATATACAGTATGCATATAGGGATGCATAGTGTAATCAATCATCATAAGGGAGATGGTCCTCCTTGCCTGCTTTGTTGTGGGCCTTGTGTGATTGGAACGCATTACACCCGAGCGCAGGCGCTGCGGAACTCCGTGGCGCATGATCCTGACCCTGCCTTTCCCTCCCCAGGCCAGCCTCCACTCATTCCCAATGGCGCCCACATTGGCCACGGCGCACCGGCGGCGCTGGTGGATGGCCTGCACGGCGGTGGTGGAGAACCTCTTCTTCTCGGCCGTGCTGCTGGGCTGGGGCTCCCTGCTCATCATGCTCAAGTCCGAGGGCTTCTACTCCTACCTCTGCCTCCTCCCAGGTAAGCCAGGTTGAACCCCAGCCCTCAGCGTGGGGCACCTTGCACTCGCCTGCGCCACAACATTTCCGCCACCGGCTTCAGAGCAAGATGCGGCGTCAACATTGCTATGGTTGATCTCCGTCTCAGTGCCCACAGGGGTAGAGTGTCCCCGTTGGTGCTTCTAGACCAGGTTTCAACTCACAGTACCAAGCAGTCATGGCTTCTACACATACCAACATCCCCAGTAAGGGTGACCAATGGGTCCTTGCTGTCCTCAAGGTTTTTGAGCCTGGGGTTGGATCCCCCCTCGTAGGGCTCTTTCTCTGTTTCGGATTTCTGCAATCAATAAATCATTGAGGACACACCGTCTCAAGTTTCTCCGGAGACTAACGGGGCTCCCTAGACGGGTTCCTGGAGCTTTTCCATACACTGAGACATGTCAAGCCACTCTTGAAACCTTGGACTGGATGAGAGCCAAGGGGAGCAGGTGTCCTCGGAACAAGTTTATGGGCAGGATGAGGAAAAAAATATGGGGTTCAGGCCCCCTTGATGGGGTTCAGGCCTTCCTCTGCGGATCTTACGGGAGAGACATGCTCCCCTTCCTTCCTTCCTTCCTTCCCTGGGCTCTCTTGCCTGGCTGCTGACCCGTCTCTCTCCAGCTCACCCGCCCGATCATGGCATCCTTTTTCAAGCCCCAACACCCCTCCTTGGGGGTCACGGGAGAGCGATGCACCCTCGTTTAAGCAACACCATCAAAAAATACACATTGTTCAACATTGCTGGAATGTGTCCAGAGAAAGAGGGCGGCCCAAATGGTCAAGGGCAGGGGTGCCCACGCTTCTTCAGTACGCCAGCTACTTTTATAACCACCAAGTTGAAAAGATGTGCCTGGCACGTGCACGCGCTGTCCTCCGCGGCCTTCAGCCCAGGTGGGGCTTCTTCCGCCAATGAGGCTCGCGAGCCCATGTGAGGTAGATCGCAGCACGATGGGGCGCTGTGCGCGCACACCTTGTTTGCATGCAGTCGCCGCCGCACGCGCTTTTGCCACCGCCTTGCGCCCGCGCGGGGCTTCTTCCGCCGGTGATGCTTTAGTGGGTGGGCCCTGGCGCTCGTCTCTTGACGCGGTGTGGTGACGTGACCGCCCATTGGTTGCTCGGGTGAGTGAGTGAGAGAGAAAAGAGGCCTCGCCGGAGGAGGATGGTCCCCGCGGTGGGGCTGCAGCTGACGAGTGCGCCCTCGGCACCGGTGAGTGAAGCCTGGATGGGGGCCCCACCTTGTCTCTCTCACACCAACCCTCAGCGGCACTGGGGCTCCGTTCAGGCTTCAATCACCAACACGGAGGGCGCGCTCGTCAGCTGCAGCCCCACCACAGGGACCATCCTCCTCCGGCGAGGCCTTCTCTGTCACAAACACACTCCCTCCCGCAGCCTCGCATCCTATCCCTGTGCGCGCCTTCGCCAGGAGCAAGCAATCGGTGGTCACGTCACCACACTGTGTCAAGAGACGGGCGCCAGGGCCCGCCCACTAAAGCCTCATTGGCGGAAGAAGCCCCGCGCAGGCGCAAGGCGGTGGTGGGTGTGTGCGCGCACGCGCACAGGGCAGAAGTGCCCCAGGGATTGACCTCATATGGATTCGCGATTGACTCCCTGGGCAGCCCTGATTAAGGGTCTGGAGAACAAGCCCTACGAGGAGCGGCTGAAAGAGCTGGGCACGTTTAGCCTGAAGAAGAGAGAGAAGGCTGAGAGGAGACATGATGAGGGCCAGGGATAAATACGTGAGGGGAATATGTCCTAGGGAGGGGGAGGAGGAGGAGGAGGAGGGAGCAAGCTGGAGACTAGGACGCAACGGAGGAATGGCTTAACGCTACAAGAAAGGAGATTCCAGCTGAACTTCCTGCCTGTGGGAGCCGTTCAGCAGTGGAACTCTCTGCCCCTTCTTTGGAGACCAGGACGCAACAGAGGAATGGCTTCAAACTACAAGAGAGGAGATTCCAGCTGAACATGAGGAAGAACTTCCTGACTGTGGGAGCCGTTCAGCAGTGGAACTCTCTGCCCCTTCTTTGGAGGCTGGGTGGCCATCTGTTGGGGGTGCTTTGAATGCAATTTTCCTGCTTCTTGGCAGAATGGGGTGGGACTGGGCGATGGCCGACGAGGTCTCTCCCAACTCTTCTAGGATTCTGTGGCTTTGGGCTCCCCGGGGTTTTTGTAAATATATGTCGGCCATATTGGAGTGGCAGTGCGCCCAGTGTGTGCCACCCTATCTGACCGCATCATCCCTAACACAAGCCTATTTGAGATCCACTTGGGTGCTCTTTTGTTGAACCCTGGCCCGTGTGGCCTTAGGGATCCACGCCTGATTGCCCTCCAATATGGGAGCGGGGTCGCCCACTGGGGTCTGCAACGACCTTTGAACTCTGCCTTTGCGCAGCCTTCCTTCCTTCTTTCCCAGCCCGCTTCCCCTTTTTGCAGAGATTGATAGGAAGGGGGGGGGGGTTGTAGCGGAGGGCAAAGGTTGCAGCCGGCTTCCTGTCGTCCCCCCCCCCCCTTTGAGGGACGCCCTGTCCCCGGCAAGTGCCCTTTGCCCGTCCCTCCGCCTGGCCTCGTCCCTGAGAACCTGTTGAGGCAGCAGAAGAAGTGGCGCTGAATCAGCAGTGACGGCCTTGCGCTTATCTTGCTTCACCCTCTCTTCCTTGTGGGTGGGCGGGCGGGTGGGTGTGCAATCCCATGACTCTTCCTCCCTTCCTCCTTTGAGGTCACCCTGCCTTGCTGAGTGGATGGAAACCCAGGTCCCGGCCTGTCGGCCCCTTCCTTCCTTCCGCCTTGCAGAGCTGTTTTGGAAACATCTGGGCCTGAAAGCGGTCCAAGAGGTTTTGCAAACCTTTCCTAGAAAACTCTGTCAACAGCAGGTGCCTCTTTCGGAAAGGTGTCCCCTTGAGCCCCCTTCCCCCCCCCCCCCCGATGACCCCCTGCCCTTTGCCCTTGCCAACCAGAACGCCTTGTCACTGGATCCAAGGGCAAAGCGGGTGAGTCGCCGCCTGCCCTCCTGCCCATGTTTCCACTGCAAACAGGGAGCTGTTTATGCTCCAAAGGCACCTGGCGGAGCGTCACTCAATACCTCCCCCCCCCCCTGTTCCTCCAAAACCACACCAACGGCTGGGGACAAAGGGGGAGGGGGCTGTTTACCCGTTTCGGCTGCCCATGACTCGGGTCTCAATCTGTTTCCTGCTGCTGGTTAATGTTTGCACAGGCGCGGCGTTGCTGGGCAGCCAATGGGGGAGGCTAATACAGAACGCCAACGATGCGCAACACGTATCGATTCCGTAAGACGGTCACCAACACCCTTGAAGAGCCACCCTTACCTTCGAAAATCCCAGTTTGGTCCAGTTCCATCTTTCAGAGGGCTCATTAGTTGCAGGTGAACTATAAATCCCAGTTTCTGCAACTCCCAAATATCCAGGCCCATTTCCCTTCCAAACCCCCCGTATCGGGTATTGGTGAAACCCGAGGATGTGGACAAGATACTCGGAGGGATGAGAGTGACCACATGCATCCCGGACCCCTGCCCATCCTGGCTGGTAAAGGAAGCCAGAGGGGGATTGGCCGAGTGGGTCATGGTAGTGGTCAAGACCTCTCTTCGGGAACGCAATATTCAAGCGAGCTGAAAACAAGCTTAAAACAAACTGCTGTTGAAGAAACCCTCCCTGGACCCCCCACTCAATCCGTCAACTATCGGCCTGTTTCCAATCTCCCCTTTTTGGGCAAAGTCCTGGAACGTGTGGTGGCCTCGCAACTCCAGGAATTCTTGGTAGGCGCTGATTATCTGGATCCGGCGCAGTCTGGTTTTAGGCCGGGACATGGCACTGAGACAGCCTTGGTCGCCTTAGTGGACGATCTACACCGGGAGCTGGGCAGGGGGAGTGTGTCCCTGTTGGTTCTGCTGGACCTCTCAGCGGCCTTCGATTCCGTAGACCACGGTATCCTTCTGGGACGCCTCGCGGAAATGGGCGCAGGTTCGCAGCCTGGGAGTGATCCTGGACTCATAGCTGAGCCTGGAGCACCAGGTCTCGACGGTGGCCAGGGGAGCATTCGCCCAATCCAAACTTGTGCGCCAGCTGCGCCCGTACTTTGGGAAGTCTGACTTGGCCACTGTGGTCCATGCTCTGGTTACATCCCCGAATAGACTAGTGCAATGCACTCTACGTGGGGCTGCCTTTGAAGACTGTTCGGAAGCTTCAACTGGTCCAACGGACAGCAGCCAGGTTGATAACAGGAGCGGCATTGAGAAGAGCGCACAACTTCTCTCTTGCGCCTGCTCCACTGGCTGCCAGTCTGCTACCGGGCACAATTCAAAGTGCTGGCTTTAGCCTTTAAAGCCCTAAACGGTTCTGGCCCAACTGACCTGTCCGAACGCATCTCTCCCTAAGAACCTTCTAGATGTTTAAGATCATCTGGAGAGGCCCTGCTCTCGGTCCCGCCTTCTTCGCAGGCGCAATTGGTGGGGACGAGAGGCAGGGCCTTTTCAGTGGTGGCTCCTCGGCTTTGGAACGCCCTCCCTAGAGACATGAGATCGGCCCCCTCCCTCCTGACATTCCGCAAGAAGGCCACGACCTGGCCATTTGACCAGGCATTTGGAGATGTAGTATGATTATTAAATTGAGGCCTACGGAGCGCCGCCACTGCCGCAATTTGAGATCGTCTTAACAATGGGACGCTGATACTGTGTTTTAACTGTAATTGCTAATTTGGATATGATATGATTGTGTTAGTAACTGTTGATGTGTTTACCTTGGGCAGTCCTTGCCATGTGTACACCGCCGTGAGTCGCCTTCGGGCAGAGAGGGGCGGTCTAGAAGTAGAGTAAATAAATAAATATGCATGCCCAGCTTAGTCCAGGTCAAGCGTGGTTTGGGTTCGTAGTGTGCTCTGGGTGTCGGTGAACTACAACTTCTATAAATCCCTCCAAAGACCCCCGGTGTTTTTGGCTGGTCCTGGGGGTCCTGTGTGCCAAGTTAGTTCCAGGTGGGGTTCAGAGTGCAGCTCTTGGATTGCAGGCGAACTATACATCCCAGTGCATACAGCTATAAATCATGGTGAACTCCCTCTAGTTAATTGTCCATCATCCGTGACACATAGACCTCTAGTTGCGTCTTCTGGCCACACTGTTCCTGCGCTGACCGTTCCTTGTCTTTCTCCCCATAGCAAATGCCTCTCCCAGTGCCCTGGAGGGGGCCAACTCCACCCCGGGCAACCAGACGGAGAGGGTGGCCACGCCGGAGGAGGAGGCGCTGCCGGTGACCCGGATGAATGGCTGGCTGATCTGCAAGGAGCAGGACGAGATGCTGAACCTGGCCTTCACGGTGGGCTCCTTCCTCCTGAGCGCCATCACCCTCCCGCTGGGCATCGTGATGGACAAGTACGGCCCACGCAAGCTCCGCCTCCTCGGAAGGTCAGTCCCATATAGTTCATATTAACTATATGTGTGTGTGTGTGTATATATATATATATATATATGTAATGTGATAATATAGTAATGTACTGTAGTATAGTAGAATAATCTATATATATAAAGGAGGACCCATCGTCGAACAACTGCCAGAGGCGAAGAAACCTTCCAAGGCAGAGACACCAAACTTGGCAACAAAAATAGGCCTCAGGCAAGGAAGGTTTTTAGCAAAGAAACTTTCCCCCCCAAAACCTAGAAGGCCCCCAAAACAACAATGAAAAAAACTATATTTCCCAGTGTCCTCTGCGGCCGCCAGCGAATCCCATTGGCCGACATCGGCCCACACAAAATGCCGGCGCCGCTTCCCAGCGGAGGCCACGCCCCCTGCCATCCCCACAACCATTCAACCCCCTTCCCCCGGCCAGGCCCCGCCCCCTGCCATCCCCACAACCACTCCACCTCCCTTCCCCCGGCCTGGCCCCGCCCTCTGCCATCCCCACAACCACTCCACCCCCTTCCCCCGGCCTGGCCCTGCCCCCCGCCCCCTGCGCGCGACAATTTCTCCAAAATAACTGCCGCCAAAACAAATCACCTAACACACCCCACATACACACCGTACATCCACACCACACTACCACTGCACACTCACAACAACAAACTGCACACTCAACACCACACACTTTTCTCCAACCTCCATCCCAAACACACACCACCAACTCCCCAGGACTTCAACATCCCACCCACCAGAACAACCCACCACTACACAGCCATGACCCCACCAAGACCATAAGTCACATCAATTCCAACCCTTACATACTCAGACTTTCTCGCATCTCCTAAATAGGGCACAGCAACGCCTGCCGGGGACAGCTAGTATAGTATAAAATCATACAATACGCAACAATATAGTAATATAATAACATAATATAACATGATATATTATGGTAATATAATAATATAATGGCATAATAATGTAATATAATGTAATAATATGATATAAAATATAGTAATAAAATAATATAAAAGTAGAATCTCTCTCTCGGCATTACTTTGCGAATGAAGATTCATAGGAAGGACACATCCCACACTTTTTGCAAGCGCGTTGATGACTAAAAAGGCCAATCTGAGATAGGCAAGTCTGGTTGCAGAAAGCACAGCAGAAAGTCTGCTTGGGTGACATCGTTTCCAAGTTGCGGTTCTTTCTACGTTGTCGAGACCCGTTCGGCGTGTCTTCTCGAAAGAGGCCACAGCATTGTGGGTAGTGCGTCTCCATGCCTCCCGATGTGAGGCCAGGGTGGACCATTGTTGGCGATCAATCTGGCCGAGCCTGAGGTGTTGTTTCAGGGAGTCCTTCTCTCTCTTTTTGGGGGCGCCTCTCTTGCGCTGACCTGTGGCAAGTTCACCATAGAGTAGTATCTTTGGGTGGCGGTGGTCCTCCATCCTAGAGACGTGCCCTGCCCAGCGCAGCTGTGTCCTCAATTGCATGGCCTCAATGCTGGTGATCCCTGCTTCCTCAAGGACAGCAACATTCGTCACATAGTCGGTCCAGTGTACATTTAGGATTGTGCGAAGACAGCGCTGATGAAAGCGTTCGAGGAGTCGTAGGTGTTGGTGATAGGTGACCCATGTTTCAGACCCATAGAGGAGAATATAGTACGATAGCTCTGTACGCACTGATTTTGGTGCTTTGCCTCAGGTGCTTGTTGCTCCAGACTCTTTTGTGCAGCCTTCCAAATGCACTCTATGCCTTGCTCATCTGTGATCTATCTCTTTGTCAATCTTGGCGTCTGAAGAGATGATGCTTCCCAGGGAGGTGAACTGCTGAACGGACTTAAGCTCAGATGTGCCTATGCTGATGTGGGGTGATGGTGTTCTTCCTGTGGTGTGGGCTGGTAGAGGACTTCCCTTTCCTTCAGGCCGACTTCCAGCCCAAACAGCTCTGCGGCTGTTGCAAAGCAGGACGTGAGGCAGGGCTGCTTCTGAATGGGCGACAAGGGCAGCATCGTCGGCAAAAAGCAGCTCACGGACTAGATAGTTGAGAGTCTTAGTGCGAGCCCTCAGGCGGCTTAAGTTGAACAAGCTGCCACCAGTACGATAGCGTATGTATATACCGTCTTCTTCTTCGAGGTCTGTCGTAGCCCTTTGGAGCATCATGCTGAAGAAGATGGTAAATAGGGTTGGTGCAAGAACACAACCTAGTTATGAGAAAGTGCTCCGAGAGAGCATGGCCGTCTCCGAAAACATGATAGCATATTATAATATAAAAATGTAATATTATAGAATAATATTATAATATAATGTTATTTAAAAATAATGTTATAATATATTGATGTATTATATTATACATTATAAAAAATAATATATTATAAAATGGTATAGTATTATAATAATAGAGTATAATAATAATAATATAGTCATAATAATGGTTCCTTACTGGCCACCCCCTCCCTGTGGGCAGAACGCCCCACTTCCTGCCCCAGATCAGCAGGCAGTTGCAGTTGTTTGCAGCCACTGACCCAAATACCATGGTAATTGACCCAAATGCATGAAGGAAAGGCTCCCAGGCTGCAAAAGGGGGCTGGGGGGGGCACGTGGGGGGTTTGGGGAAACGCCTCGAAGCCCACCTCCCTTCACACACTCTTTGCAAGCACAGCCCGAAGCCTTTTCCCTTTGCCCGGGAGCGGCGTTTTCCTGGCGAGGAGGGTCTCCGTCTTTCAGCACCCAGAGCTCCACTCGATGGGTGCCTCTCGTTAATTAAAACGTAAATTAGTTCTGGAAGGTGAACTTGAAGCCCATCAAAACCATCCTGGAAAGTTCTTTTGTTTTGCACAGCGCACCAGGAGCCCCAGGCCAGATTGGATTCACAACCAGTATAATAATAATAACAATAATAATAATATCCAGATTATCTTCAGAACAAGTATAATAGTAATAATAATACATATATATATAATATCTACGTATATAATAAAAGTCACTGTTTGCAGGCGGTGGTGCAGAGGGAGGAATATGTGCCAGCGTTTTGATTGGTTGCCACTGTGGGATTATTTGCATAAAGGACACTGATTGGCCAGCCTCAGAACTCCAACATTCCATGGCCCCAGACAGAGGGGATTGGTGGCCACTGAAATGGTATTTGCATAAAGGACTCCGATTGGCCATCCACATTCCAACATTCTAAGGCGACTCAGAGGGAAAAGGAAAGGCCTCAGGCAGTCAGCCACTGTGGCCCATAGCAATGACCGATCAGGACCAAACTTGGCACACAGGGGCCCAATGGCCCACTTCACTGGTTTAGGGTAAGATGGGCCACGAATGATGTACCTTTACATCATTCATTTCCCAAACAACACTGCAGCCCTTATAAATCACAGACCAGGCCCAAAATTGACAGCAAGGCTTCCTCAATTTGATTTTCCTGACTAGGCCCCCAACAATGACAGAACAAGACCAAACTTGGCACACAGATCCCCCAAGGTGCACCCTACATCCTGGTGCAGTTTGGGGAAGGATGGACCACGGATGATGGGACTTGCAGTACTTTAATTCACTTTCTTAGAGCACTGTGGCCCACACCAATGATGAATCAGGACCACACTTGGCACACAGAGGCCCAATGGCCCACTTTACACACCTGGTGCGGTTTACGGCAGGATGGCTCACAAATGATGGGATTTGCAGTACCTTCACCCAATTCATTCCCCACAGAACATTGCAGCCCCTGCAAATCACAGACCGGGCCCAAACTTGACACAGAGTACCCATGACCCACTCTACATCCTGGTGCAGTTTTGAGTGGGACGGACCACGGATGATGGGAGTTGAAGTACCTTTACTCACTTTCTGAGACCGTTGCGACCCTCATCCAATGACTGATCAAGACCACACTTGGCACACAGAGCCCCCATGACCCACTCCACATCCTGGTGCAGTTTGGAAAACGGGACCATGGATGATGGGACTTCCAGTACCCTCACTAACTTCCAGAGACCACTGCAACCCTCATCCAGAGAATGATCAAGACCAAACGTGACACACACAGCCGTCATGACCCACTCGACACCCTGGTGCTGTTTGGAGGGGGGTGGACCACGGCCAATGGGACTCGCAGTCCCTTCACTAAGTTCCTGAGACCACTGCAAGCCACATACACATCTCATAGGAACCACCCTTGGCACACAATGCCTTCCTCAAATAGCCCGGGCACCGCCGGGTCCTCGGCTAGTAGTAATATAAACCAGATTGGGTTCTGAACCAGATTCTGGAAAGATTGGGGTCTGAACCTCATGAATGGTCTCCCCTCCTAATGGTGCCCGCCACTTTTTTTGGCTTCCCCATGAAGAATGAATTTGGGGGGTTGCCGCCCCCCAAATTCTGCCTGAGGCTAATACGCTCTCCTTCTCTTCCTCTTTCCTGCCTCGCAGCGCCTGCTTTGCCGCTTCCTGCGTGATGATTGCCTATGGAGCCAGCAACCCGGATTGTAAGCATTGTATTTTGGGGGGGGGGATGTAATGGGGTACCCATAGGACCCCCCAAGACTTGCCTCTGAGCCCCCCTTTATCTTTCCCTGTCTCTTTCCTTGCGCACAGCCCTCTCGGTGCTGATCTTCCTCTCGCTGGCCCTGAACGGCTTTGGAGGCATGTGCATGACCTTCACCTCCCTCACGGTAAAGGAGACCCCAGCCCAACCCCCATCACCCCCCCCCCCCCCGGAGTGTTCCCCTTTCTCTCTCTGCCCGCGCCTTTCCCCTCCTGCCCAAAGGGGGAGCCCAGGCCTTTGCCCAGGAAGGGCCTTTGCCTCTTCTCCCGCTGCTGCTGCTGCTGCGGGGTCGTTTCAGGACACGACTGCATTGCCTCTCGGAGGGAGGAGGGGGGAGAGGAGTGGGCGCATGGGGAGTGGGTTGGGGGACGGACGGACGGACGGACACCTGCTCAGTCCAAATGGGGTCCACCACCCCCTCCTTTCCCTTCCTCTGGCCCCTTGAGGTCCATCCAATGAAACCCTATGGGAAGGGGTCTCGGAGGAGAGGGTAAGACCCTTTGGGGTGGCCCTTCTCGCCCGCCCGCCCATCATCTCTCCCTCCCCCTATCTCCAGCTGCCCAACATGTTTGGGGACCTGCGCTCCACCTTCATCGCCCTCATGATCGGCTCCTACGCTTCCTCCGCCGTCACCTTCCCCGCCATCAAGGTACGCCGCCCTTGGGCCAGGAGGGGAGGAAGCAGGGGAGAAAGGAAAGAGAGAAGGGAAGCACGAAGGGAAGGAAGGGTATAGAGGGAGAGGAAGGAAGGAAGGAAAGAGCGGGAAGGGAAGGGAAGCATGGAGGGAAGGAAGGAGAGGGTAAGAAGGGAGTAAGGAAGACTAAAGAAGGAAAGAAGGGAGGAGAGGAAGTAGGGAGGAAGGAAAGAGAGGGAAGCGAAGCACGAAGGGAAGCAAGGGTAGAGAGGGAGAGGAAGAAAGGAAGGAAGGGGTAAGAAGGGAGTAAGGAAGGAAGGAAAGAGGGAAGGGAAGCACGAAGGGAAGTAAGGGTATAGAGGGAGGAAGGAAGGAGAGGTAAGGGAAGCACGAAGGGAAGTAAGGGTATAGAGGGAGGAAGGAAAGAGAGGGAAGGGAAGGGAAGCATGGAGGGAAGGAAGGAGAGGGTGAGAAGGGAGTAAGGAAGGCCAAAGAAGGAAAGAAGGGAGGAGAGGAAATAGGGAGGAAGGAAAGAGAGGGAAGCGAAGCACGAAGGGAAGCAAGGGTAGAGAGGGAGAGGAAGGAAGGAAGGGGTAAGAAGGGAGTAAGGAAGGAAGGAAAGTGGGAAGGGAAGCACGAAGGGAAGTAAGGGTATAGAGGGAGAGGAAGGAAGGAAGGAAAGAGGGAAGGAAGGAGAGGGCAAGAAGGGAGTAAGGAAGGCCAAAGAGGGAAAGAAAAGGAGAGAGAAGGAAGGAGAGGGAGGGGAAAGGAGGTTGGAAAAGGGAATGAAATAGGGAATGGAAGCACAGAGGGAAGGAAGGAAGGAGGGAAGGAGAGAGAGGGAAGGGAAAGGAAGGAAAGACGGCGTGGAGAAGCCAGCCCCCCTGTGGCCCCCGCGGCCTCCTTCTTCCCCTCTTTGCCCTTCCAGGTGATCTATGACTTTGGGGTCTCCTTCGTCCTGATCCTGACGGTCTGGGCCTGCTGCGCGGGACTGGTCTTCCTCAACTGCTTCTTCAACTGGCCCCTGGAGCCCTTCCCGGGCCCCGAAGACATGGACTACACGTGAGTGGGGGCCCCCCGGGACACTCTACCCCCTCCGTTCGCCCTGGGTGCCCCCCCCTCCAACGGCCTTTCCCTGTTTGCCTCCTGGCAGGGTCAAGATCAAGTTCAGCTGGCTGGGCTTTGACCACAAGATCACCGGGAAGCAGTTCTACCGGCAGGTGACCACGGTGGGCCGGCGGCTGAGCCTGGGGGGCTCCCTCAAGGGCGGCCACAAGGAGGCGGGGCCCCCCCCTGCAAGGCGGCAGCGGCAGCCACCCCCTCTGCCTCTCCACCCTCCACCTGGAGGTCAAGGCCCAGCCCCACGGCGGCGGAGACAGCAATGGTGAGGAGGGGGCACCCCGGGGGGGGGGGAGAGGATGGGGCCCCCCGGGAGGGAGGCACGCAAGGCGGAAGGGACGGGTGGACCTTCGAGACTGACTTGCTTCTCTGCTCCTCCTTTCCTCCCCTCTCTTTCCGGTCCTCCTTTCTATTCTTCCTTCTCCCATCCCTTCTCCTCCCTCTCCTTTCCTTTTTCCTTCTACCCTTTCTTCCATCCCTTTTCCTTCTCTCCTCCTCCGCTTTCCTTCTTCCTCCTTCTCTCTCTCTCTCCTGCCTTCTTTCCCTGGGTCTCCTTCCATTTATCCTTTCTTCCCTTTCCTCCTGTTCTCTCCTCCTTTTCTTTCCCTTTCCTCCTTTCGTCCTCTGTCCTTCCTTCCTTCCCCCTTCTCTCTCCTTCCTCCCTCTCCTTTTCCCCTCTTCCTTCCTTCCTTCCTTCGTCCCTTGCTCCCCTTCCTCCCCTTCCTCCCCTTCCTTTCTTCCTGTTCTTTCCTCCCTTCCTTTCCCTTTCCTCCTCTGTCCTTCCTTCCTTCCTTCCCCTTCTCTCTCCTCTTCCTTCTTCCTCCTCCTCCCTCTCCTCCCTGCCTTTCCTTCCCTCTTTCCTCCCTTCCTTTTTCCTCCACTCCTTCTTTCCTTTCCTTCTCTCCCCTTCCTTCCCTTCTCTACTTCTTTCTCCTCTCTCCTCTTCTTTCCTTCTTCCTCCTCCTCCTCTCTCCTGCCTTCTTTCCTTTCTCCCCTTCCTTCCTGTTCTCTCCTCCTTTTCTTTCCCTTTCCTCCTCTGTCCTTCCTCCCCCCTCTCTCTATTTCCTTCTCTCTCCTCCCTCTTCTTCTTTCCCCTCTTCCTTCCTCTCTTCCTTCCTCCCTCCCTTCCTTTCCTTCCCCTCCCTTTCTGTGTCCCTCTCCCTTTTCCTTCCCTTTTCCTTCCACTCCTTCCTTTCCCTTTCCTTCCTCCCTCCCTCCCTCCCTCACTTCCTCCCTTCCTTCCTTCCTTCCTCCCTTCCTTTCCTTCCCCTCCCTTTCTGTGTCCCTCTCCTTTTCCTTCCACTCCTTCCTTTCCCTTTCCTTCCTTCCTTCCTCCCTTCCTTCCCTTTCCCCTCCACTCCTTCCTTTCCCTTTCCTTCCTTCCTTCCTCCCTTCCTTCCTCACTTGCCCAGGCTCCCCGCCCTTCCTGCGCAGCCTCTTGAGCCCGATCCTGCTGCTGAGCCTGCTGACCATGTGCGTGACCCAGCTGCGCCTCATCTTCTACATGGGCGCCATGAACAACATCCTGGAGCACCTGGTGGGCGGGGACCTCCAGACCGGTGGGTGGCCCTGGCCTTGCGGGTCCCGCCTTGGGGGGCCTTCCCCAGGGACGGGGGGCAGGGCAGAAGGTCCTGGGGTGCAAATGACGAGACCGGCGGGTGGCCCTGGCCTTGCGGGTCCCGCCTTGGGGGGCCTTCCCCAGGGACAGGAGGCAGGGCAGAAGCTTCTAGGGGGTGCAAGTGACAGGCAGGAGAGAAGGGGGCCATGGAGGGGCCCGGGAGCCCAGCCTGCCCTCCTCCCTCCCTCCCTCCCTCCCTGGTATTGATAGCGGCTGGAAGGGAGCCAGCGCTTGGCTTGGCAGGGAGCCCTCTGGGCCCAGCCTTGGCCTCCCGCGGAGGAGCAGCCGCAGCAGCCGCAGCAGCAGCAGCAGTGCGATCCAGCCTGGGCCTGTTGAGTCTGGTGCCCAGCCATCGCTCTCGAGCAAAACAACAGGAGGGGGAGGGGGAGAGAGGCTCCCGTGCTTCCCCTTTAAGAGCAGGCCACACTGCTCTCCCCACTGGCCCCAAGGCCCTCGCTTGGCTTGGCTTGGCTTGGCTTGGCTGGGGGACAAGGAAGGGGCACAAGGGGGGAGGGTCCTATGGCCAGAGCTGGAAGCGGCAGGGAATTGGGGGTGGGGGGGTGGGCTTTGACTGGCATTCCTTGCCCTTTTCTGAATCCACCCACAAATCTATATATATAAAGGAAGAGTTGTCATGGAACGACCTTCCCAAACAGAGAAACCTTACAACGCAGAGACACCAAACTTGCCAACAGAAATAGGCCTCAAGCAAGGTACGTTTGTAGCAAAGAAACTTTCCCCCCCCAAACCTAAAAGGCCCCCAAAACAACGAGTTAAAAAAACTACATTTCCCAGCATCCTCCGGGGTTGCCAACGACTCTCCCAGCCTCTACATTCTGACAACATGATTGGCTGCCAATAAGGGCGGATTTGCATAATGCCTCTATTGGCCAGCCAACATGAACATTCCGACCCATAATAAACTGTCAGAGGAGGACAAGGCAAAGGGCTGAGGCACAAACACAAACACCCAATTCACTTCCCACAGAAAATTTACACCCCTACAAATCACAGACCACACCCAAAATTGACAGTAAGGCCTCATTAACTTAATTTCCCTGACTAGGCCTCACTTAATGGAATGCTGTTTACGCTCTGATTTGACAGTAAGGCTTCATAAACTTGATTCTCCCGACTACGCCTCAGCTAATTGGACATTGTGTATGGCCTGAATTGACAGTAAGGCTTCATTAACTTGCTGTTCCTGACTAGGCCTCAGCTCATGGGACATTGTGTGTGGCCTGAATTGACAGTAAGGCTTCATTAACTTGCTGTTCCTGACTAGGCCTCAGCTCATGGGACATTGTGTGTGGCCTGAATTGACAGTAAGGCTTCATTAACTTGCTGTTCCTGACTAGGCCTCAGCTCATGGGACATTGTGTATGGCCTGAATTGACAGTAACCTACCTTGGCACACAGAGCCCCTATGACCCACGCTACATTCTACTACAGTTTGGAGGAGGGTGGACCATGGATGATGGGATTTGAAGTACCTCCATGGATAATGGGATTTGTAGTACTTCAAAACCCATCATTCCCCACAGACCACTGTGTCCCAGAACCAAGACCAATAAAGACCAAACTTGGCAAACAATGCACCCCATGACCCACACTCCATCCGACTGCAGATTAGAGGAGGACACACCATGGATGATGGGATTTCAAGTACCTCCACTCACTTCCAAAGTACCCCACCCACACACGCATCAACCTCTACATCAACACAGCAGACGGAAAGACAAAAAACATTGTATAGCCACGCCAGCAACACCACACACCAACAACTCCCCAGGACTTCAACATCCCACCCACCAGAACAACCCACAACTACACAGCCATCACAGCAACGTGTGACGGGTACAGCTAGTATATCTATATATAGAGAGAGAGAGAGTGTGTGTGTGTGTTTGTTTATTCCCCGAGTCCCTTTGGAATAGAGCTAATCACAATAATATAATATTAATAATAATATTCTCATCCAAGGCAGCCCCCTCCCCACTTTGTGTGCCTGCGAATGGGTCACCTGTTTGCTCTGACACGATGCTTCCTTCCTTCCCTTGTTCCCTCCCTCCCTCCGTCTCTCCACCCTTCCTTCCTTCCATCTTGCTGCCTTCACCTCCTTTCCTCCCTCTCTCCCTTCCGCCTTCCTCACTTTCCTCCATACTTCCTTCTTCCCATCTGTCCATCCATCTTTTCCTCCTTCCCTTCCTCTTCTTCCTTCTATCCATCCATGCTTCCATCTTGCTGTCATTCATCTACACTTTCTTCTTTCCTTCCATCCATCCTTCCCCCTCTCCCTTCTTTCCTTCAATCCTTCCTTCTTTCCACCCACCCACCTTCCTCCCTTCCCTCCCTCCATGCATCCTTTCTTCCTCCCATCCATCTTCCCTCCCTCTTCCTTCCATCTGTCCATCCATGTTTCCCTCTTCTTTCCTTCCTTCCATACTTCTTCCTTCCTTCCCTTTCCTCCTTCCCTCTCTTTCCTCCCCTCCTTCCTTCCCTTCCACCTTCCTTCCTTCCCCCTGCGCAGTCAGCCTCTACTCCTCGGTCTTTGGGGTCCTGCAGCTGCTCTGCCTCCTGACGGCTCCGGTCATCGGCTACATCATGGACTGGCGGCTCAAGGACTGCGTGGCCGAAGGGGCCGAAGAGGAGGAGGAAGAGGAGAAAGAGGAGAAGGACCCGCAGTAGGTGCCCCCTCTCCCCCTCTGCCCCTCCCCCCATTGCCCGATGCCAAGCAGAGCCCTTGCCCCGCCATTCCAGCCTGGAAGTGGGTCACTGGGCCGGAGGTCAGCCTTGGCCTTCCTCCTCCTCCAGAAGGGCAGGTCCCCGCCTCCTCCTGCCACTCCTTGGGGCACCTCCCTGGCTCCAGATCTGGGTCAGTGGAGCAAGCAAGGAGGGCACCAGGCTGGCCTAGGCATTCCCATTGAGGGCACAAGGCTGTCCTTGATAGGGGTCCCGTGACCTTTCTGCCCCCAGGGCCGGACAGAAGCCCAAGAAGCCGAAGCCCCGGCGCGACCGGCAGATCCAGAAGGTGACCAACGCCACCCGGGCCTTTGCCTTCACCAACCTCCTGCTGGTGGGCTTCGGGGTCACCTGCCTGGTCCCCAACCTGCCTCTGCAGGTGAGTCTGGGCTCCGTGGGGAGGGGTTCCCCCTTTGTCGCTGCAGAGGGAGGGGCCCCTTTCTGCCAGGAAGGACACCACCAAGCCCCTCCCGACAGAGGGCCCTCCAGCCTGTCCTAGAATCCTATGAAAGTGGAAGAGACCCTCCCAGGGGCCATCTAGTCCGACCCCCGTGGGCCAGGCAGGGAAAGCACCGTCCAGTTCCTCCTCTTGCGACGAATCCATCCCTATCACAGGGAAAATGATTATTACATTTTTATTATAACTAGCTTGGGGACCCGGCGGTGCCCCGGTTATTTGAGAAACATATTAATTGGTTTCAATTATTTATGTGGCTCGCAGTGGTGTCAGGAAGTTAGTGAAGGCACTGTGAGTCCCATCGTCCATGGTGCACCCTCCTCCAAAGTGCAGCAGGATGTAGAGTGGGTCCCTGGGGCTCTGTGCGCCAAGTTTGGTCTTTATCGGTGTTTGTTGGGGTCCACAGTGGTCTCTGGGAACAGAGGGGCATAAAAGTATTACAAATCCCATCACCCATTGTCAGTCCTCCCCTGAACCTCACCAGGATGTGAAGGCAGTAATGGGGGTTATGTGTGCCAAGTATGGTCTCGATCAGTAATTGGATGAGGGTCGCATTGGACTTGGGAAGTGAGTAGAGGTACTTCAAGTCCCAGCATTCATGGTCCGCCCTCCTCCAAACTGCACCAGGACGTAGCGTGGGTCATGGGGGCTGTGTGTGCCAAGTGTGGTCTGTATTGGTCTTTTTGGTGGCCACAGTGGTCTGTGGGAACCAAAGTGTTTGAAAGTACTACAAATCCCATAATCCGTGGGTCATGTCTCCCAAACCGCACCAGGACGTAAAGGGGGTCAGCGGGGTTATGTGTACCAAGTTTGGTGCAGGTCCATCACCCACGGTGGTCGCTGTGGCCTGTGGAAGTGGCAGCCAATCAGAATGCTGCCACATATCCCTCCGCATACATACACACATCCAAACATTCACGTTCATTATATATATAGATATAGATAGATATAAATAATATCTTTATTATATTATATAAATATAATTATAACTGGAAAAGCTGACACGATACGAGGATATAAAGATCGAGTGGCACAAGCCAGTCAAGGTGATCGGCACACTGGGCGCCGCGCCTCAAGGCCTTGGCCTGCACTTAGAAACAATCAGCGCTACCTGCCAGCTGCAGAAGGCCACCCGACTTGGGTCTGAATGGTGCCCCCTTGTTACGGAGAGAGACCCCTTTCCTCTTTTCCCCTTTGCAGATCCTGTCCTTCATCCTGCACACGGTCGTGAGGGGCTTCATCCATTCCGCCGTGGGGGGGCTCTACGCTGCTGTGTAAGTCCCTTTCCACCACCACCCCCACCCTGACCCAGACCGAAAGCGCTGCTCCCTGCCTGGCGTCTTGGCCCCAGGCGCTCTGCACGCCTCCTCCTGTTTCCTTTGCCAAGGCCTCAATGATCTGGTCCCAACAGGCCGGACCTGATTGAGGAAGGGAACGCGAGGCGTGTTTCCCACGAGATATTATTATTCATAATATTGGTATCAATGAGCGTTCTGGCCCACGTCCACCCTTCTGCTTTCCCAAGCGGAACGCCTTGCTCAACTGCAGGAGGAGGAGGGGGAGGAAGAAAGGAGAGCGGCCACAGCGACTGCGACAACAACATTCCTCCCTCCGGGCCAGGATTGTTCTTCCCAGGCTCGGGTTCCCCTCCCTCGGTGTCCTGAGCTGACCCTTAAACCCCACCCTTTGACCTTTCTCCCTTTGCAGCTACCCCTCCACGCAGTTTGGGAGCCTGACGGGGCTGCAGTCGCTGGTCAGCGCCCTCTTCGCCCTCCTGCAGCAGCCCCTCTTCGTGGCCATGATGGGGCCCCTCCACGGAGACCCCCTCTGGGTAAGAGGGGGGGCGGGGCTTGGCCGGGGGGGGGGGGAGAGGGGCCAAAGGGAGGGGTCTTAAAGATGGAACTGCACAAGCCAGTCAAGGGGGTCCCAGTGGTGGTGGGCACACTGGGTGCAGCGCCTCAAGGCCTTGGCCTGCACTTAAACACAATCGGCGCTGACCAAATGACCATCTGCAGAAGGCCGTCCTGCTGGGATCTGTACGCATTATTCACCAATACATCAAATAGTCGTAGGCACTTGGGAAGCATCCGACGTGGGATCAACAGCTGAGTGACCATGTTTGCTGTGTTATTATTATTGTTGTTTCAAATAATAGTACTCCTATTAACAACAATAATCCAATACAAAAGCCAACAGAGTGATCTTGTCTGCTGTAGACTCATCTTGTTGTGTTTCTAATAATAATAATAATAATTCTACTATATGAACTGGATGGCTACTTGGGTTCACTTCCAACTCTAGGAGTCTAATAATAATAATCACCATCATCAACTAATATTAGATGGTTATTATTATTATTATTATTATTATTGGGAAGAGCCTGGTATTTCGAAATGAATCCCAGACACTTGCAACTAATATGCATGGGTGCTGTGCTGTCATGTAATCTAGTTATGTTAATCCCACATACATATATTTTTATATAACTCAAAAACCGCTGGACAAATTGACACCAAATTTGGACACTAGACACGTCCTCTCAGGCCAATGAGTGACCATCACTCATAAAAACACTGAGAAACACAGCGGCAGGCCCGAATTAGGCCCTTTTGGCACCCTAGGCCACACTCCGGAAGCCCCGCCCCCCAGGCCGATGCTGGGCATGCGCGGCAGTGGCCCCGGAGAGCGGGCCTTCCCTCCGCCTCTTCCTCCTCACCCCGCCCTCCTTCCTTGGACGCGAGGAGAATGAGGCGGAGGGAACCCCCTCCCGCCGGGACCACCGCTGGCGGGCATGCGCGTGTGGCAGGAGGGCGCGAGCGCCTCTGCCTCCTTCCCCAATGTTCCTGGGTGCCGCGCATGGCCGGCAGTGGCCTCGGGGGGGTTCCCTTCCTCCTCCCGAGGAGGAGGAGGAAAGAAGGGAAACCCCCGGGGCTGCTGCCGGCCATGCGCGGCACCCAGGAACATTGCATGCGCAGCACCCAGGAACATTGGGGAAGGAGGCAGAGGCGTCCTCTTGCCACGCACGCATGCCCGCCAGCAGCCCCGGGGGCAGGGCTTCCCTCCGCCTCATCCTCACGCCCTCCTTCCTTGACAAGGGGGCGGGGGTGATGGCGAGGGGGGGTGCCATTCCCTCCTCCCCCGCCCCTCGCAGCGCTCTCCCCCGCCCTTCCCTGAGAGAGAGAGAGAGAGAGAGAGAAAGAGTCATCATGCCGCACGTTGCGGTTTTGTTTGTTTTTATTTTTTGGTCCTTGATCTGGCGCCTCCCCTAGGCCTGCGCCCATAGGCCATGGCCTAGTGTGGCCTTATGGGTAATCCGGGCCTGCACAGCGGAAGACACTTAAAAGCCAAAAAGTAAAAAAATGCATTACAATGCATGTGCAAAACCATACACACACATACATACACATATATGTAAACACAAAACACATATATAAAGACTGGGCCACAGCAATGCATGGCAGGTGACAGCTAGTCAAGTACAATAATAATAATAATAATGGAATGCATTACTACTATGTAATCATAAGGCACAAAAGGCAGAGTTAGTTCAGGGCCAAAGAGTTTTGGGGAAGGTGAGGAACACCAAACAACAGTAATTGAAAGGTAAACAATACATGCATTCAGTAATCCGAAACCACCAGAGGGCGCTGTTTGTTCAGCTCCCAGGCCTCGTTGGTGGTGGTGGTGGTGGTGGTGTTTATGTCAAGCAGCCAGGAGCAGGGGAGGGAGGGAGGGCTGGTGGTGGTGTTGGGGGCCCCTGCCGACCCCTGCTGACCCCTGTTTTTCCTTCTGCAGGTGAACGTGGGCCTGCTGGGGCTGAGCCTGCTGGGCTTCTGCCTCCCGCTGTACCTCGTCTGCTTCCGGAGGCGCCTGGAGAGGGAGAAGCGGCAGAAGGCCGAGGAGGACAAGCTCTTCTGCAAGGTCAACGGGACCCCCGACCAGGAGGCCTTCGTCTAGGGCCAAAGGCGGCGCGGCCGAGCCCCCCGAGAGCGGCCTGGCGTGATGGAGATGGGCGCCGTCCCCCTTTGCTCTCTCTCCTGGTGGTGGACCCCCATGTCTGCATCTCCCACCACTTCCTCTTCCTCCACTTTGGCCTGGATCTGCGCAGGACGCAGACCGCTTCCCTCCGAGTGAGCCCCCCCCCCTTCTGCTGCACTGTGACAGGAAAAGAATGTACGGACTCTCTCTCTCTCTCTCTCTCTCTCTCTCTCTCTCTCTCTCTTTCTGGGGTGATCAAGGAGGAACATGGTGGGGGGTGACTGGCTGCCTGACTGACTGACGGACAGACAGACGGGCTGCATGGTACGCTGCTTGCTGCACACTTTGCACATCCATCCACACTCCACGGCTCCAATCGGCGGCCCAGCAGCGCCTCCTGGTGGCGGCTCAGGGCGGGAAGCGGTACCCGTCTGCCAATCACAGTCACCGTGGCAACCCTGGCACCGCCTCTCCTAGGCAAACAAACAACAAAACGTCACCGTCGCTCTGGTGTGTTTCTCTTTTATACAAAAAGCAAAAGGATACAGCCCACACTTGCCTCCTGTGCTTCTTATCGCGGTTAGGGTTGGACCCTAGACGGGAGAGACCCTTCCCCTAACACCGAGGCACCATTCGATCCCTCCCGACAGAGGCCCATCCAGCCCGGGCACGGGCCAGCTCCTTCCAGGGGTTTTGGACTTCCTAACAGCTGGTAGGCTGTTAGGAACAGGGGCGGTCTACGGTTATTTTACATGGTAAGCGAACATTACTTTGGCGCCCCCCTTTGCCTCCACCCCCTGCGTGCCGAATACGGACGGAGTGCTGATGTGACGTGTTTACAGGCTTCGGCTTCAGCGCCTGCAGGAGCTTCTGGGCATGTGCAGTGGCTCTGGAGCTCAACTTCAGTTCTGGAGCCACTGCGCATGCGCAAAAATCTCCACGCATGCCCAGAAGCTCCTGAAGCCGACGCAGCAGCAGGGAGGTTTGCTACGGCGGCGTGGCAGCGCCCTTCCCAGAAGTTGGCGCCCTAAGCGGCCGCTTACTTCGCGTATACGTCTGACCGCCCCTGGTTAGGAATTGTGGGAGTTGAAGTCCAAAACACCAGGACGGAGTCGGCCCATGCCCGGGCTGGACGGACCTCTGTTGGGAGGAGATGCCATCATCATTATGTATTGTTGTTGTTGTTGAATTGAATGCAAGAGCTGGATTCAATTCAATTATAATCTGAGAGCGTGGCCACCAGGGGGCGCCAGAGCACCACCATGGAAATTGGCATTCAGTTCACTGCAGGGCCAGTCAGTAGTAGTGGTAGTATAGTTTTGAGTAGGATGAGGAAGGTGACAATTGGCATTCAGTTCACTCAAGAGCCATTCCTCATCATTTAGCCGTTTGAGTAGGATGGATAAGACCAGGGGGACAACTGGCATTCAGTGAGGGCATCGGTTTCCAGGCGGAAGGCGGTCCCGGTCAGGATTGGCTTGACGCCCCTTCCTCTTGGCACATTTCTCCCTTTTGCCCTCCATTCGTGCCTCTGCGAATTCCGCAGCACTGCTGGTCACAGCTGACCTCTACCTAGAGCTCTCAAGGGCCAGGTTTCCAGTAATAATAACATATAACTAATTTAGAAGCAATCCCGTTCAGTATGTCATTGCAGCAAAGGCCAATGAAACATTAAGAGAGCAAGAATTGCAACAACAATAATATAAAAGCAAGAATGGCAACCATAATCTACGTATATAATAAAAGTCAGTGTTTGCGGGCGGTGGTGTGGTGGTGCGGCGGGAGGAATGTGTGCCAGCGTTTCGATTGGCTGCAACTGTGGGATTATTTGCATAAAGGGGTCTGATTGGCCAGCCTCAGAACTCCAACATTCTATGGCCCCAGACAGAGGGGATTGGTTGCCACTGAAATGATATTTGCATAACGTACTCCGATTGGCGAACCACATTCCAACATTCTAAAGTGACTCAGAGGGAAAAGGAAAAGCCTCAGGCAGTCAGACACTGCAGCCCACAGCAATGACGGATCAGGAACACACTTGGCAAACGGGCCAATGGCCCACTTCACAACCTGGTGTGGTTTAGGGCAGGAGGGGCCACGAATGATGGGATTTGCAGTACCTTCACATCATTCACTTCCCAAACAACACTGTTAGTCCCTAAAAATCACAGACCAGGCCCAAAATTGTCAGCATGCTTCCTCAACTTGATTTTCCTGACTAGGCCCCCAACAATGAGAGAACAAACGTGGCACACAGACCCCCAAGATGCACCCTACATACTGGTGCAGTTTGAGTGACGATGGACCATGGATGATGGGATTTGCAGTACTTCAATTCACTTCCTTAGAGCACTGAGGCCCACACCAATGACTAATCGGGACCAAACTTGGCACACAGAGGCCCAATGGCCCACTTTACACACCTGCTGCGGTTTACGGGAGGATGGCTCACAAATGATGGGATTTGCAGTACCTTCACCCAATTCATTCCCCACAGAACATTGCAGCCCCTACAAATCACAGACCAGGCCCAAACTTGACACACAGAGTACCCATGACCCACTCTACATCCTGGTGCAGTTTGGAGGACACCGGACCATGGATTATGGGACTTGAAGTACCTACACTCACTTCCCAAGGGCGCTGCAACCCTCATCCAATGACCGATCAAGACCACACTTGGCACACAGAGCCCCCATGACCCACACTACATCCTGGTGCAGATTGGAGAATGGGGGACCGTGGATGATAGGACTTCCAGTACCTTCCCTCACTTCCAAAGACCGCTGCCACCCTTATCCAGAGAATGATCAAGACCAAATGTGACACACAGCCCCCATGACCCACTCTACATCCTGGTGCTGTTTGGAGGGGGGTGGACCATGGATGATGGGACTTGCAGTGCCTTCACTACAAAATCTTACATAGACTTTGCAGCCAAGACTGAAGAGATTTTTAAAAATCAGTGTGAAGAGGAATGGCGGAAGAGTGTCGCTCTTGTCTGTGGAGGAGGGGAAAAGCACCACAGGGCCGCCATTTTGAGGCCCCTCCTGAGGCAATTCCCATGGGAAGAAAACCCTGTTTCTGGCTCTTGGATCCGCTTCGGGTTGTATGGCAGCGTAGATCCATTTTGCACTAATCTTGCAGTCAGGACCAAATAGGGATCTTATAAACTCAGTGTGAACACGAAGGGCCATGAGGTGGGAAAACACAAGGCGGCCATTTTGTGGCCATTCCCATTGAGAGAAAGGAAACCCAGCCACAAAATGGTGGGAGGGGGCTGTGGGAAAGGCGGCAACAACAATTGCAGGCCCCACATCTGGTGATGACAAAGTGATTAATTGTTATTAAATGAGAAGGTCGGCCCCCCAAATAGGGGATGAAGGGGCTCTTGGCTTCGTTGGCGGCCATCTTCCTTCCCCTCAGGCCGCCATTTTGAATAGGCCTCAGGCCAAGAATGTCGTTTTGAGAGGGAAATCCCGCTCTTTTTAGATCAGTTTGCTCTCTCAAAAGGCTATTGGGATAATAAGGATAACGATTTGTATTAATTTGCATTCATTTCAAAGGCACACCCCTTCCCCCCCCCCCCACCAAATGTGGACAAAGGAGGTCTTGGCTTCGTTGGCGGCCATCTTCCTTCTTCCTTCCCCTCAGGCCGCCATTTTGAATAGGCCTCAGGCCAAGAATGTCGTTTTGAGAGGGAAATCCCGCTCTTTTTAGATCAGTTTGCTTTCTCAAAAGGCTATTGGGATAATAAGGATAACGATTTGTATTAATTTGCATTCATTTCAAAGGCACACCCCCCCCCCCCACCAAATGTGGACAAAGGAGGTCTTGGCTTCGTTGGCGGCTATCTTCCTTCTTC
>JARBWK010000020.1:13780747-13802463 GCA_030556195.1 Anolis apletophallus
CCACCAAGGGGCAGGGAGTTCCACTGATGAACAGCCCCTCCTCTCTCCCTTCCTCACACACACAGAAGGAGCCTCCCACACTCCACCAAGGGCAGGGAGTTCCACTGATGAACAGCCCTCACAGTCCCCCTCACCTCAGAAGGAGCCCTTCTTCCACACTCAGGGGGCAGGGAGTTCCACTGATGAACAGCCCTCACAGTCCCTTCCTCACCTTCTTCCCACACTCCACCAAGGGCAGGGAGTTCCACTGCTGAACAGCCCTCACAGTCCCTTCCTCACCCTCTTCCCACACTCCACCAAGGGGCAGGGAGTTCCACTGATGAACAGCCCTGACAGTCCCTTCCTCACCTTCCCACACTCCACAGAGGGCAGGGAGTTCCACTTCTGAACAGCCCTCACAGTCCCTTCCTCACCTTCTTCCCACACACCCAAAGGGGCAGGAGTTCCACTGATGAACAGCCCTCACAGTCCCTTCCTCACCTTCTTCCCACACTCACACCAAGGGGCAGGGAGTTCCACTGATGAACAGCCCTCACAGTCCCTCAGAACCTTCTTCCCACACTCCACCAAGGGGCAGGGAGTTCCACTGCTGAACAGCTCTCAGTCCCTCTCTCTTCCACACACACAGCCAGAAGGAGCCTCCCAGCACACTCCAGGCCAGGGAGTTCCACTGATGAACAGCCCTCACACACTCCAGGGGCAGGGAGTTCCACTGATGAACAGCCCTCACAGTCCCTTCCTCACCTTCTTCCCACACTCCACCAAGGGGCAGGGAGTTCCACTGATGAACAGCCCAGTCCCAGTCCCTTCCTCACCAGGGAACTGGAGCCTCACTCCACCAAGGGGCAGGGAGTTCCACTGATGAACAGCTCTCACAGTCCCTTCCTCACCTTCTTCCCACACTCCACCAAGGGGCAGGGAGTTCCACTGATGAACAGCCCTCACAGTCCCTTCCTCACCTTCTTCCCACACTCCACCAAGGGGCAGGGAGTTCCACTGATGAACAGCCCTCACAGTCCCTTCCTCACCTTCTTCCCACACTCCACCAAGGGGCAGGGAGTTCCACTGATGAACAGCCCTCACAGTCCCTTCCTCACCTTCTTCCCACACTCCACCAAGGGGCAGGGAGTTCCACTGATGAACAGCTCTCAGTCCCTCCCTCACCTTCTTCCCACACTCCACACAGTCCCTTCCAGTCACTTCCTCACCTTCTTCCCACACTCCACCAAGGGGCAGGGAGTTCCACTGATGAACAGCTCTCACAGTCCCTTCCTCACCTACGACCCACACACCACCAAGGGGCAGGGGCAGGGAGTTCCACTGATGAACAGCCCTCACAGTCCCTTCCTCACCTTCTTCCCACACTCCACCAAGGGGCAGGGAGTTCCACTGATGAACAGCTCTCAGTTCCCTTCCTCACCTTCCCCTCCCACCCTCACCACACACACACACCAGTTCCAGGGCCCTCAGCCCTTCCTCACCTTCTTCCCACACTCTTCAAGGGGCAGGGAGTTCCACTGATGAACAGCCCTCACAGTCCCTTCCTCACCTTCTTCCCACACTCCACCAAGGGGCAGGGAGTTCCACTGATGAACAGCCCTCACAGTCCCTTCCTCACCTTCTTCCCACACTCCACCAAGGGGCAGGGAGTTCCACTGATGAACAGCCCTCACAGTCCCTTCCTCACCTTCTTCCCACACACCACCACAGTTCACTGAAGAACAGCCCCACCACTCTCCACCAAGGGGCAGGGAGTCCACTGCTGAACAGCCCTCACAGTCCCTTCCTCACCTTCCTCCCACACTCCACCAAGGGGCAGGGAGTTCCACTGATGAACAGCCTCACAGTCCCTTCCTCACCTTCTTCCCACACTCCACCAAGGGGCAGGGAGTTCCACTGATGAACAGCCCTCACAGTCCCTTCCTCACCTTCTTCCCACACTCCACCAAGGGGCAGGGAGTTCCACTGATGAACAGCCCTCACAGTCCCTTCCTCACCTTCTTCCCACACTCCACCAAGGGGCAGGGAGTTCCACTGATGAACAGCCCCTCACAGTCCCTTCCTCACCTTCTTCCCACACTCCACCAAGGGGCAGGGAGTTCCACTGATGAACAGCCCTCACAGTCCCTTCCTCACCTTCTTCCCACACTCCACCAAGGGGCAGGGAGTTCCACTGATGAACAGCCCTCACAGTCCCTTCCTCACCTTCCTCCCACACTCCACCAAGGGGCAGGGAGTTCCACTGATGAACAGCCCTCACAGTCAGAAGGACCTTCTTCCCACACTCCACCAAGGGGCAGGAGTTCCACTGAGGACAGCAGCCCTCACAGTCACCTCCTCACCTTCTTCCCACACTCCACCAAGGGGCAGGGAGTTCCACTGATGAACAGCCCTCACAGTCCCTTCCTCACCTTCTTCCCACAACCACACCAAGGGGGCAGGAGTTCCACTGATGAACAGCCCTCACAGTCCCTCTCTCACCTTCTTCCCACACACACCAAGGGGCAGGGAGTTCCACTGATGAACAGCCCACCACACTCCACCAAGGGCAGGGAGTTCCACTGATGAACAGCCCTCACAGTCCCTCCCTCACCTTCTTCCCACACAGTCAAGGGGCAGGAGTTCCACCAAGGGGCAGGGAGTTCCACTGATGAACAGCCCTCTCACAGTCCTTCCTCACCTTCTTCCCACAGTCACACCACCAAGGGGCAGGGAGTTCCACTGATGAACAGCCCTCACAGTCCCTTCCTCACCTTCTTCCACACACAGGGAGTCAAACAGGGCAGGGCAGGGAGTTCCACTGATGAACAGCCCTCACAGTCCCTCAGAAGGACCTTCTTCCCACACTCCACCAAGGGGCAGGGAGTTCCACTGATGAACAGCCCTCACAGTCCCTTCCTCACCTTCTTCCCATCTCAGTACTAGGGGCAGGGAGTTCCACTGCTGAACAGCCCTCACAGTCCCTTCCTCACCTTCTTCCCACACTCCACCAACAGGCAGGGAGTTCCACTGATGAACAGCCCTCACAGTCCCTTCCTCCCTCCAACCACACTCCACAAGGGGCAGGAGTTCCACTGATGAACAGCCCCCACTCACACTTCCACAGTCAGGAGGAGCCTCCCACCACACTCCACCAAGGGGCAGGGAGTTCCACTGATGAACAGCCCTCACAGTCCCTTCCTCACCTTCTTCCCACACTCCACCAAGGGGCAGGGAGTTCCACTGATGAACAGCCCTCACAGTCCCTTCAGCACCTTCTTCCCACACTCCACCAAGGGGCAGGGAGTTCCACTGATGAACAGCCCTCACAGTCCCTCTCCTCACACTTCAGAAGGAGCCTCCACCACACTCCACAGGGGCAGGAGTTCCACTGATGAACAGCCCCCAGTCCCTCTCCTCACCTTCTTCCACACACACACACACAGTCAGAAGGAGCCTCCAACCAGTCTCCAAGGGGCAGGGAGTTCCACTGATTCCCCTTCCTCACACTCCACCAAGGGGCAGGGAGTTCCACTGATGAACAGCCCCCTCTCTCCCTTCCTCACCTTCCCACACTCCACCAAGGGGCAGGGAGTTCCACTGATGAACAGCCCTCACAGTCCCTTCCTCACCTTCTTCCCCACACACTCCACAAGGGGCAGGGAGTTCCACTGATGAACAGCCCCCCCCTGTCTCACACACACACCTTCTTCCCACACACCACCAGGGCAGGGAGTTCCACTGATGAACAGCCCTCTCACACACACAGTCAGGAGGAGCCTCCAACCACACTCCACAAGGGGCAGGGAGTTCCACTGATGAACAGCTCTTTTTCTCTTCTCCTTTCCTTATTATTATTATTATCATTTGTAGTAGTATCCTAGAGTTGGGAGAGACCTGGTGGGCCATCATCCAGCCAAGAAGCACCCCCGACAGATGGCCACCCAGCCTCTGCTTCAAGGCCTCCATAGAAGGACCCTCCACTACACTCCCTCTGGGGCAGGGAGTTCCACTGCTGAACGGCTCTCTCTCCCAGTCAGGAAGTTCTTCCTCATGTTCAGGCAGAACCTCCTTCCGTGTAGTTTGAAGCCATGGCTCCTTTGCGGCCTCGTCTCAAGGGCTTGCTCCCTCCTCCTCCTCCTCCCTAAGACATGTTTACACAAGGCCCTCAACATCACGTCTCCTCCCCGCCTTCTCTTCTTCAGGCTAAACATGCCCAGCTGCTCTTTCAGCCGCTCCTCATAGGGCTTGTTCTCCAGGCCCTGGATTGTTTTGAGTCACCCTCCTCCATAGTATTATACGTATTTCTACCCCTGGTGGCGCAGGGGGTTAAACCGCTGAGCTGCTGAACTTATTGACTGAAAGGTCACAGGTTTGAATCCAGGGAGTGGCAGGAGCTCTCGCTGTTAGCCCCAGCTCCTGCCAGCCTAGCAGTTCAAAAAGGTGGATAGATCCAGCTTACCTGTCGGAACGCATCTCTCCCTATGAACCATCCAGGTGTTTAAGATCTCCTTGCTCTCAGTCCCACCCTCTCCGCAGACCCAATTGCTGGGGACGAGAGACAGGGCCTTCTCAGTGGTGGCCCCTCAGCTATGGCACGCCCTCCCTAGGGACATGAGCTCGGCCCCCTTCCTCCTGACAGTTAAGACTTCGAGCAGGCGCTTGCAGGTGAAACATAACTGTTGAACTATGACTGTGATTTCACGATGCCAGGGAAGAGGATTTTAACGATGAGACGCCGGATTTGTTATTGTTTATTGTTTATTGTTTTTATCTGCTGTTAGTTTTTAAATTGTATTTTCTATTGTGGGCACGGACTTGCCGTGTGTAAACCGCCTCGAGTCGCATGCGGGCTGAGCAGGGCGGTATAGAAATAGCGTAAATCAATCAATAGATCAATAGGCAGGAAGGTAGCAGCGCTCCATGCACTCCGGATAATGGCCACATGACCTTTGAGGCGTCTGCGGACAATGCCGGCTCTCCAGCTTAGAAATGGAGCTGAGCACCAGAGTGGGACACGGCTGGACGCAATGCCAGGGGAAGACCTTGACCGATGCCCAAGCGTGATCTCCCCCTAAAGGGACTCAAAGCGGCTTGACGGCCATTCCTTCTTTGCTGCAGACCATCCCCTGACCGCGGTGTCCTTGTGTCTTGCAGTGAGAGGCCAAGAGCACGAGAAGGCAAGAGAAGCCAAGGCCATCCAAGGTAGGTGCCCGCTCTTGGGTTTGTGCCGAAGGAAAGGCGGTGCCCGCTTGCCTTGCGCCAGTTCTTAATCTTCATCGTAACAACAACAACAGTTTTATTGGGTTGCTGTGGGTTTCCCAGGCTGCCTGGCCATGTTCCAGAAGCATTCTCTCCTGACGTTTCGCCTGCATCTCTGGCAGGTTGTGAGGCCTTCGTTTTACCTCACAGCTCGAGGCCAAAACATCGTAAACAAACCCACAACCATTAAAAAACCTTCCATAAAATACAGGCATTGAAACATACCTCCATGCAATATGTATCCAAAATAAATTGTTTATTACTGTATATTTACATTGATATGCTAATTGTTTAAATTGTATATCATGTTTATTTTTATATGTGTAGTGCGGCATTTTACGCCATGGGCTGAAAGCCGCCCCGAGTCCCCCATTGGGGTGAGAAGGGCGGGGTATCTCTCGGCATTACTTCGCGAACGAAGGTTCTTAGGAAGGACTCATCCCACGCTTTTTACAACAAGCGCGTTGATTACTAAAAAGGCCAATCTGAGATAGGCAAGTCAGGTTGCAGAAAGCACAGCAGAAAGTCTCCTTGGGTGATGTTGTTTCCAAGTTGCGGCTCTTTCTGCGTTGTTGTTTTTCTTCGAGACCCAATCGGCGTGTCTTCTCGAAAGAGGCCACAGCATTGCGGACAGTGCGTCTCCATGCCTTCTCCCGATGTGAGGCCAGGGTGGACCATTGTTGGTGATCAATCTGGCCGAGCCTGAGGTGTTGTTTCAGGGAGTCCTTATATCTCTTTTGGGGGGCGCCTCTCTTGCGCTGACCCGTGGCGAGTTCACCATAGAGTAATATCTTTGGGAGGCGGTGGTCCTCCATCCTAGCGACCTCGTGCCCTGCCCAGCGCAGCTGTGTTCTCAATAGCATGGCCTCAATGCTGGTGACCCCTGCTCAAGGACAGCAACGTTCGTCACATAGTCGGTCCAGTGTATATTTAGGATTGTGCGAAGACAGCGCTGATGGAAGCGTTCGAGGAGTCGTAGGTGTTGGTGATAGGTGACCCATGTTTCAAACCCATAGAGGAGAACAGACAGTGCGATAGCTCTGTACACACTGATTGTGGTGCTTTGCCTCAGGTGCTTGTTGCTCCAGACTCTTTTGTGAAGCCTTCCGAATGCACTCTATGCCTTTGCTAATCTGTGATCTCTCTCTTTATCAATCCTGGCGCCTGAAGATATGATTCTTCCCAGGGAGGTGAACTGCTGAACAGACTTAAGCACAGATGTGCCTATGCTGTCGTGGGGTTGATGGTGTTCTTCCTTTGGTGCGGGCTGGTAGAGGACTTCCGTTTTCTTCAGGCTGACTTCCAGCCCAAACAGCTCTGCAGCTGCTGCAAAGCAGGATGTGAAGCGCTGCAGGGCTGCTTCTGAATGGGCGACAAGGGCAGCATCGTCAGCAAAAAGCAGCTCACGGACTAGATAGTTTAGAGTCTTCGTGCGAGCCCCCAGACGGCTTACATTGAACAAGCCACCATCAGTACGATAGCGTATATATATGCCGTCTTCTTCTTCTGCCGTAGCCCTTTGGAGCATCATGCTGAAGAAGATTGTGAATAGGGTTGGTGCAAGAACACAACCTTGTTTCACTCCCTTAGTTATGAGAAAGGGCTCCGAGAGAGCATCGCCGCATCTGACTTGACCGCGCTGACCCTCATGTAACAGGACAATCATTTTGAGGCATTTGGGGGGACATCCTAGACGTTCCAGGATCTGCCACAGACCTTTCCTGCTCACAGTGTCGAAGGCTTTGGCGAGGTCGACACATGTGACATAGAGTCCTTTGTTCTGCTCTCTACATTTCTCTTGCAGTTGTCTAAGGGCAAAAACCATATCTGTAGAATGTAGAATAATAATAATAATAATACTGTTCCTGTAACCAGCAGTATTTTAAACCAGTGAGAGTTTCCAAACTTGGTTCAAGGGCAGCCCCATGTAAAGCCATGGCAGAAGTCCAGCCTTGAGGTTCAAGGGCAGCCCCATGTAAAGCGCATGGCAGAAGTCCAACCTTGAGGTTCAAGGGCAGCCCCATGTAAAGCGCATGGCAGAAGTCCAACCTTGAGGTTCAAGGGCAGCCCCATGTAAAGCGCATGGCAGAAGTCCAACCTTGAGGTTCAAGGGCAGCCCCATGTAAAGCGCATGGCAGAAGTCCAGCCTTGAGGTTCAAGGGCAGCCCCATGTAAAGCGCATGGCAGAAGTCCAACCTTGAGGTTCAAGGTAAAGCAGGCCCATTCAAGTGTAAAGAGCATGGCAGAAGTCCAACCTTGAGGTTCAAGGGCAGCCCCATGTAAAGAGCATGGCAGAAGTCCAGCCTTGAGGTTCAAGGGCAGCCCCATGTAAAGCGCATGGCAGAAGTCCAACCTTGAGGTTCAAGGGCAGCCCCATGTAAAGCGCATGGCAGAAGTCCAACCTTGAGGTTCAAGGGCAGCCCCATGTAAAGAGCATGGCAGAAGTCCAGCCTTGAGGTTCAAGGGCAGCCCCATGTAAAGCGCATGGCAGAAGTCCAACCTTGAGGTTCAAGGGCAGCCCCATGTAAAGCGCATGGCAGAAGTCCAGCCTTGAGGTTCAAGGGCAGCCCCATGTAAAGCGCATGGCAGAAGTCCAGCCTTGAGGTTCAAGGGCAGCCCCATGTAAAGCGCATGGCAGAAGTCCAACCTTGAGGTTCAAGGGCAGCCCCATGTAAAGCGCATGGCAGAAGTCCAACCTTGAGGTTCAAGGGCAGCCCCATGTAAAGAGCATGGCAGAAGTCCAGCCTTGAGGTTCAAGGGCAGCCCCATGTAAAGCGCATGGCAGAAGTCCAACCTTGAGGTTCAAGGGCAGCCCCATGTAAAGCGCATGGCAGAAGTCCAGCCTTGAGGTTACCAGTGTGTGCACCGCCATCTTCAGGCCTTCCACATCTCGTAATCTGGTCCTCTTGTTGTTGGCGTGGCTTGTTGTTTCCGCCCTTGTGGGATATTCATTCAGTTCTTGCTGCTGTTGTCCTTCCTTCCTTCCTTTTTGTCTTTCCCTGACCCAGCTGCAGCAGCAGTCCATTCCCCGCAGAGAAGCACCCGGAACCATGCCTTGCTGGAGGCGGCCGGACCCAGCCACGTGGCCATCAACGCCATCTCGGCCAACATGGAGTCTTCCAGCAGCCGCACGGCCGCGCTCAAGAAGCAGCCCAGCCACATGGAGGCCGCTCATTTCGGAGACCTGGGTAGGTCGGCCTCGCTTCGGATGCGTTGACGTTTCCCGTCGGCCGAGGGGCTTGGTTATAAAGCCTGTCATGTCTCAGCCTTCTCTTTTGCTGGCTAAACGTGTCCAGCTCTTTAAGCCGCTCCTCATAGGGCAAAGTGTGGGATTTAGTCAACCCCCAAGGGGAGAGGAAGGCAGGGTGTCAATAAAGGAAAGGGTGGTGATGGTGATTCCTTGGCCTTCCCCCCTGCCAGGCCGCTCCTGCCTGGACTACCAGACCCCGGAGGCCACCTCCAGCCTCTCCAAGACCCTCGAGCAAGTCCTCCGGGACCCGGTGGCGCTGCCCTACTTTGTGCAGTTCATGGAGCTGCGGCGCATGGAGCACCTGGTGCGCTTCTGGCTGGAGGCCGAGAGCTTCCACTCCACGGCCTGGGCCCGCATCCGGGCGCACAGCCTCAACACCATCAAGCACAGCTCCTTGGCCGAGCCCCTCCCCCCGGGCCTCGCTGGGGACGACCATGACGAGAAGGCCGCGCCGGCCGGACACTCGGCCCCGTCCTCTTCCGAGTCACTCGCCCGGCGGCCCTCGCCCGTCACGTTGCCTCCTCCTCCTCCTCCTCTCGCGGAGCTGAATGGCCGGACTTGGAGCCTCCAGAAGCAGCGGCAGCACCTGCTGCTCGGCCGAGCCCCCCGCCTCGGGTTTGGGGCGCCCCAGGCGGAGGACTGCCCTGCTGCGGACCCGCCCGGAGACCCTTCCAAAGCCCCCGCCTCCAACCGAAGCAGTCCTTCTTTTGCACTAAAGGACCTGTCCGGAAAACTCATGAAGAGTAAGTGCCGGCCGTTGGGTCAGTTGCAATCCATTTCAGTCTCCTGCCATTCAAAGGGGGGGGGGGACTGGTCTGTATTATTATTATTATTATTATTAGTCGTCCCCTGCCACGCATTGCTGTGGCCCAGTCTGTGTATATGTGTTTTGTGTGTGTGTATATGTGTTTATGAGTCTTTATATATTTGTGTATGTTTTATTTATGTATTTATTATTTCGATTTCTATCCCGCTCCTTCCCACAGGCTTGGGGCGGTTTACACAAATTGAAACAACATATAATCATAGAACATGAAACATATATGTGTCTGTGTATGTGTATATGTGGGTGTGTATACAGTATATGTGTGTATATATTTGTGTGTTTGTATGTGTATATGTATATGTGGGTGTGTTACACAGTATATGTGTGTATATATATGTGTATATGCACATTGTGTATATGTGTGTGCTTGTCTATATGCATATATGTGTGTATGTATGTCTTTCTATGTATATGCGTGTGCATGTGGAGGAGGGAGCAGGCTTCCTTTCGGCTGCCCTGGAGAGAGACTAGGGCGCAATGGAGCCATGGCTTCAAATGACAGGAAAGGAGGTTCCACCTGAACATGAGCAAGAACTACCTGACTGTGAGAGCTGTTCAGCAGTGGAACTCTCTGCCTTGGAGTGGGTTGGAGGCTTTTAAAGGGAGGCTGGGTGGCCATCTGTCGGGGGTGCTTTGAATGCGGTTTTCTTGCTTCTTGGAAAAATGGGGTTGGGCTGGATGGCCCGCGAGGCCGGTCTCTACCCGTGAGCATCACAGCCTTGCCGTTTGTTGACGTCCTTTCCTCCCTAGGTATAGAGCAGGACGCCGTGATCATCTTCACCAAATACATCTCCCCCGACGCTGCTAAGCCCATCCCGGTGACGGAGTCGATGAGGAACGACATCGTAGGTAAGCGGGGCACAGAGGGGGGAAGCTTTAAGAAGCCCCCCCCTCTTGGGAGAGAGAGAGAAAGAAAGAAAGAAGCCCCCTCCCCTTGTTTGCGTTGAGGGCCCGGCTGCCTGCGTGACGCCAGCGCCCCTCCCCCTCTTGCCATCTCTTCCATGCGCAGCCCGGATCTGCGGGGAGGACGGGCAGGTGGACCCCAACTGCTTCGTCATGGCCCAGTCGGTGGTCTTCAACGCCATGGAACACGAGTAAGTCCATTTCCTTCTGCGATGCCCCCTGTTCTGCTATCCCCGTCGTCATTATTGATCCCCCGCTTTACCTTCCCCAAAGGGAACTCACAATCTTTAGCATACTATTATTATTATTGTACATTGATTATTATTTTGCTGGCACGAAAACACAGTATGTCACAGCAAACGAGATATTTACGCCGGGTTTCGTATCACAAAATCACAAGCCAAACACTTCCCAAGCGTCTAGTATATTTATTATTAGTAGTATTTTTATTATTATTATTACATTTATTTCTACCCTGCTTTATCTCCCCCAAAGGGAACTCAAAGTGGCTTAACATAAAATCATTAGCATATTATTATTATTATTATTATTATTAACACAGCAAACAAGACCACTATGCCGGCTGTTATTATTATTACTATAAGTCAGTGTTTCTCAACCTTCCTAATGCTGTGACCCCTTAATCCAGTTCCTCATGTTGTGGTGACCCCTAACCATTATTTTCATTGCTACTTCATAACTGTACTTTTGAGGGGGGGGGGTTGATTTTGTCATTTGGAAGTTGCTGGGATTTATAGTTCACCCACAAAGAGCATTCTGAACTCGCCAACAATGGAATTGAACCAAACTTGGCACAAAATACTCCCACGACCAACAGCAAATACTGGAAGTGTTTGGTGGGCATTGACCTTGAGTTTGGGAGTTGTAGTTCACCTACATTGAGAGCACTATAGACTCAACAATGATGGGTCTGGGCCACACTTGACACTCATCCTCGATATACCCAAATGTGAACACTGGTGGAGTTTGGGGGAAATAGATCTTGACATTTGGGAGTTGTAGTTGCTGGAATTTATAGTTCACCTACAATCAAAGAGCCCCTTGCACCCCACCAATGATAGAATTGGGGCAGACTTCCTACACAGAACCCTCATGCCTTGAAGGGACTGGCTGGCGCGAGCCTCCATCCCACCTCACACGCTCTCCCTCAGCCACACATGTGCATCATGCTGCCATGCGCCAAGCACACCTGCTCTCCCCTCTCTGCTTGGAGTCTCAGAATCAGCCCTCCCCTTGGCTGGGAGGCCTGCCAATCACAGCAGAGGCGGGCTTTCGGTGGGAGAATTCGCAGACTGTTTCCAAAAAGAAAGAGAAGGGCAAGCGGAGAGACCTTCAGCCTTCTCTGCCAAAGGGCTTCCTCAGACCAGCAGACATACACGTTTTCTGATGGCCTTTGGCGACCCCTCTGAAACCCTCTCGCGACCCCTATGAGGGTCCCGACCCCCAGGTTGAGAAACACTGCTATAAGTATTATATATTTATTATTATTAGTGTGTATTGTATTATTATTACTATTGTTAGTATATTTTTATCCCGCTTACCCCTCAAAGTGGCTTAACTTAAAGTCATTAGCATATTATTATTATTATCATTATTAGAAACACAGCAAGATTAGTGCACAGCAAACAAGATCACTATGCTGGCTGTTATGATTACTATGATATATGTATTGTTGTTGTTGTTGTTAGTATACGTTTACCCGGCTTATCCCTCCTGCGGGAGATGCAAAGCGGCTTAACGTCAAAGCATCAGCGTAACCATTTAGAAGCGTGGTTCCCAAAGCGGGCGGTACTGCCCCCTAGTGGGCGGTGAGGCAATCCAAGGGGCGGTGGGAGGCTCAGGGGAATTTGGGGGGTACTGAAGCCCTGTAAGGAGGTGGGATTCCAACTCACAAGTGCGCGAGTGTGCGCCTGCCAGTTGGAAACCCCGTGCAAGCGCTGCCTGGAAACCGCAGCGCGCCCCCCTTCCTCTCTTTAACTCCGCCCACGGCGCAGTCCTGTATCCTTGGAAGGAAGGACAGTACGGGACTGCGCCGTGGGCGGAGTTGAGGACAGGAAGTAGGTGCTCGCTGTAGTTTCCAGGCAACGCCTGCCCAGGGATTCCTTCTGGCAGGCTGAGACAGTTGCGCGCTTGCGAGTGTGTGCCCGCCAGTTGATCCAGCGGAGAAGGAAAGCCTCTGCATCTGCAAATGCCCCCTGAGTCGCTGCGGCGTTTGCAGGGCCTCCTGGGAGATGGCCGTGGCACGAAGGGAAATGCAAGCGGCTCCCAATGTCCAAGGCCCAGTATTCTCTCTTGCTCAAGTTTAGTTCAATGCCATTGCTGTTGGGAGTTCAGAATGCTCTTTGATTTTAGGTGAACTATAAATCCCAGCAGCTACAACTCCCAAATGACAAAATCAATCCCCCCCCAACTCCACCAGTGTTCAACTTTGGGCATATTGAGTATTTGTGCCAAATTTGGTCCAGATCCAGGGTTGTTTGGGTTCAGAGTGCTCTCCAAATGTAGGTGAACTACATCTCCCCTAAATCACTGTGGATTCTTCCAGTATTTTCTGTGGGTCACGGGGGTTCTGTGCGACAAGTTTGGCCCAGGTCTGTCATTCATGGGGTCTCGGCTGTGGAAGTTGGAGCTGAATTGGTCGAAGGTACTGCAAATCCCATCTTCATCTGTTGTGCATCCTCCCCCAAACACATTGTTTCTGTGATTAATCCCTATGCTTTAATTATGTTCTAATATACATAATTATATGTGAGTAAATGCTTTTCTGGAAAGGGGGCGGTAGGCCAAAAAGTTTGGGAACCACTGATATGGAAATTATTAAAGGCGGCCTTGCTCTACGAGGCAGGTGGCGAAGCCCCGTTCCCGTGGGCCCCCCCCCCGGCCCTTGGTGAGCTTGCCCCCCCCCCTTTCCCGCCCTTGCAGGCACTTTAGCGAATTCCTCCGGAGCCACCACTTCTGCAAATACCAGATCGAGGTGCTGACCAGCGGGACCGTCTACCTGGCGGACATCCTCTTCTGCGAGTCCGCCCTCTTCTACTTCTCCGAGGCAAGGCGCCTTGTCCCCCTGCCGTGGGGACCCTGCCCCCCTTCCCTTCCCCTGCAGCCACCTTGTGGGAGGCGCGACCCCCTCGTCTCTCTCTCTACGGGCAGTCTGTCAGCGGTCTGCAGCCTTCCTCGGGGTGGGCGAAGCTCAGATCCCCCTCCTCCTCCCCTGGCCCCTTGACCCCGACATGGGCCATTCGCTGAGGTCAACTATGGCCCTCGTTGCCCCCCCCTCCCCCCTAGTTCATGGAGAAAGAAGACGCCGTGAACATCCTGCAGTTCTGGCTGGCGGCGGACAACTTCCAGTCCCAGCTGGCGGCCAAAGAAGGCCAGTACGACGGGCAGGAGGCCCAGAACGACGCCATGATCTTGTACGATAAGTGAGTCCTCTTCCCGTCACCCTTTCCCGATTTCCGGTCACAGGCAACCCCTGTACGTCCAGGACTGACCAGTCTGTCAACATAGGCCATCTCTCGGGAATTTTCTAGGTTGGAAGTTGCCATAATAACGATAAAAACAATAATAATACACTTATGTATTTATGTTCTCCCCGGAGGGACTCGGAGCGGATTACACAGCTTGTTAAATGTCTACTGACCGAGAGGTCATGAGTTTGAACCCAGCCCGGGTCGGAGTGAGCTCCCGACCACTAATATTCTAGCTTGCTGTTGACCTATGCAGCCTGAAAGACAGTTGCACCTGCCAAGTAGGACGTTTAGGTCCTGCTTTACGCGGGGAGGCTAATTTAACTAATTTACGACACCATAAAACCTTCCAGCAGCGGGTGTGCGAATGAGGAAGTTCTCCACCAAGGACTCGGTGTCACATACCGCATCATGAAGCTGGGAATGCTGGGATGTCAACTTGCCTCTGTGCCCATCTATATTTGTTGTACGTCTCAATGGCCGTGTGTATGTGCGTTGTAATCCGCCCCGAGTGCCCTGCGGGGTGAGGAGAAGGGCGGAAGATAAATACTGCAAATAAATAAATAATATAAAGGCCTTTTTAGAGAGTAAACAACCACGTGCAACACCCAGGCGGAGGTCGAGGCCTTCCCCTTCCCTTCCCGGTGTCTGGCGGTGATGCTCAACCACGCCGAGGAGCCTGTTGTCCGTACACATCTCCAATTGTGTTGCCTCCCCTATTGATCTGCTCACTTGACATGCTTTCGAACTGCTAGGTAGGCAGGAGCGAGGGCTGACAGCTGTGAGCTCACCACGACTTGCGGCTTCGAACTACTATTTGGTCAGCAGAGTTTAACCCACTGCGCTACTGTGGCTCCCCAGCGCACTAGAAGGTCCCAGAAGGACCTGGAGTGCCTCCCCTGTGACCCCGTTGACCTCTCCCCCCCCCCCCCCGCGTGTCGCTCCGCAGGTATTTCTCCCTCCAAGCCACCCACCCCCTCGGGTTTGACGACGCCGTGCGGCTCGAAATCGAATCCAACATCTGCCGGGAGGGCGGTCCGCTCCCCAACTGCTTCACCACTCCATTGCGCCAGGCCTGGACCACCATGGAGAAGGTCGGCAGCGCCCCTCGCCCTGCTGGGACCCTGGGGGTGGGCCCCAAAGACACCCCCCCGGGTGGCGAGAGCGAGAAAGAGAAGGTCCCCCCCCCATCCCTTCCTTCCTTTCCTCTCTCTAGGTCTTCCTGCCGGGCTTCCTCTCCAGCAACCTCTACTACAAATACTTGAACGACCTCATCCACTCAGTCCGGGGGGACGAGTTCGCCGGCGGAAGCCTCGCACTGACCGTTCACGGCTTCGGCGGCAGCGGTGGCGGCACTCCGGACCACGGCTCCCACATGGGGACAGCCGACAGCGCGGCTCCTCCTTCCCAGGCGAGTCCCACCCCTCCCCTTTGCGTCCTCGGCCAGAAGATGTCGATTAGGGACGGGCAGTGTTTTCGTTAGTCATCGTAAGTCGTATCACGTTCGCCCTTACGGCGTGATATAACCCAAAGCCCAAAACGTACGAATCGAAACTCAAACTCCCCAAAGGTAACCCCCCGCCTCTTGTCGTTTGCGGCGCAGCCGAGCCTCAAAAGGGCCAATGTCAAAATCCTGAAAAACTTTGACGAAGCAATAATTGTCGACGCGGCCAGCCTGGACCCAGAGTCTCTGTATCAGCGGACGTACGCCGGGTGAGTGTCCCTTGGGAGCTCTTGGTCTTATTCCCAATAGAGCGCGGGAGTGGGTCGAAAAGATTTGCCTTCTGTGCCATAAAAACACATATTATCTATATGTTTTATTATTTGTATGTTTTTGTTATTTTATATTTGAAAATATTTTTAATTTTTATTATATATATATATATATAATAATTATAATATTTTATACATTTTTATTCATTTTTATTTATATTTATATACATATATTATATTTATATATATTATGTATTTTATTATATTTTGAGATTTTTAATTTAGTTTTTAAAATGTTTTTATATATGTTATGTTTTTATATTTCATATTTTTATTTCTAAAATTTTTATTATTGTATTTTTATATATTTATTTTTATTTATATACATATTATATATATAAAAATATTTTATTATATTTTTAGAGATTTTTAATTTAGTTTTTAAAATGTTTTTATATGTTGTTTTTATATTTCATATTTTTATTTCTAATATTTTTATTATTGTATATATATATAATTTTAATATTTTTATATATTTTTATTCATTTTTATTTATTTTTATATACATATTTTATATATATATATAATGCATTTTATTATATTTTTGAGATTTTTTATTTATTTTTAAAATATTTTATATATGATACGTTTTAATATTTCATATTTTTATTTCTAATATTTTTATATTATTATATTTTATTTATTTCTAATATTTTATATTATATATATTATATATATTATATTTTTAAATGTTTATTTATTTTATATGTGGGGCCCAAGCGCAGATCTGGGGGGCAGCTCCCTAGGCAGTCATAAGAAAGACTCACATCGTTCACGCCGCCCGTTCTTGCCGCAGGAAGATGTCGTTTGGCCGCGTCAGCGACTTAGGCCAGTTCATCCGCGAGTCAGAGCCCGAGCCGGACGTCAAGAAATCGAAAGGTGAGTCCCGGCCTTTTCTCCCTCCGGGCCTTCCCGACGGGCACGAGCGGGGTTGCCCTTCCTGCAAAGTGTCGCACAAGGCCGGAGGTTTTACCGGGGGGGGGGGGGGAGGGTGCAAAGCTGAAGAAGGAAGCCCTTTTGGAGCGTCCCCCCTTGTGACCCCTCCCACCAAAGATGGCCGCACGTGATCTATCGCTTGTAAGACCGATCCCTCTCTTCCTCTCGGTTCCTTCCAGGGTCCATGTTCTCACAAGCAATGAAGAAATGGGTGCAAGGAAACACGGACGAGGTACGTCCCACGAACCCCAAAGGGAAGGAGCTCTGGTATCCGCGGGTGGGTCACAACGTCTTGCCTCCTGGGTCCTAAAAACGTTGAGCCCGGGCTTCTCTCTCTCTCTCTCTCGCGCTCCAGGCCCAGGAGGAGATGGCCTGGCGGATCGCAAAGATGATCGTCAACGACGTCATGCAGCAGGGCCAACCCCACCCGCCCGCCGAGACAGTGACCAAGGTGACCGTGGCAAGGCAGCCTCTGAATAATAATAATAATAATAATAATAATAATAATAAATTGAAGCAACCCCAGGGGCCATCTAGCCAATGTAATAGTAATAATAGTAACTAGCTGTACCCGGCACGCGTTGCTGTGCCCTATTTAGGAGATGCGAGAAAGTCTGAGTATGTCAGGGTTGGAATTGTTGTTACTTATGGTCTTGGTGGGGTCATGGCTGTGTCGTTGTGGGTTGTTGTGGTGGGTGGGGTGTTGAAGTCCTGGGGAGTTGTGGGTGTGTGGTGTTGCTGGCGTTCTGCAGAGCTTGTGGATATACAATGTTTTTTGTCTTTCCGTCTGCTGTGTTGATGTAGAGGTTGATGCTTGTGTGGTTGGAAGTGAGTGGAGGTACTTGAAATCCCATTATCCATGGTCCACCCTCCTCCAAAGAGTAGGTTACTGTAAATTCAGGCCATACACAATGTCCCATGAGCTGAGGCCTAGTCAGGAACAGCAAGTTAATGAAGCCTTACTGTCCATTCAGGCCATACACAATGTCCAATGAGCTGAGCCGTAGTCGGGAGAATCAAGTTAATGAAGCCTTACTGTCCATTCAGGCCATACACAATGTCCAATGAGCTGAGCCGTAGTCGGGAGAATCAAGTTAATGAAGCCTTACTGTCAATTCAGAGCGTAAACAGCATTCCATTAAGTGAGGCCTAGTCAGGGAAATTAAGTTAATGAAGCCTTACTGTCAATTTTGGGCGTGGTCTGTGATTTGTTGGGGTGTAAATTTTCTGTGGGAAGTGAATGGGGTGTTTGTGTTTGTGCCTCAGCCCTTTGACTTATCCTCCTCTGACAGTTTATTAGGGGGCGGAATGTTCATGTTGGCTGGCCAGTACAGGAGTTATGCAAATCCGCCCTTATTGGCAGCCAATCATGTTGTCAGAATGTAGAGGCTGGGAGAGTCGTTGGCAGCCCCGGAGGATGCTGGGAAATGTAGGTTTTTTCACTAGTTGTTTTGGGGGCCTTTTAGGTTTTGGGGGGGAAAGTTTCTTTGCTGCAAACGTACCTTGCTTGAAGCCTATTTCTGTTGGCAAGTTTGGTGTCTCTGCCTTGTAAGGTTTCTCTGTTTGGGACGGTCATTCCATGACGACTCTTCCTTTATATATATAGATAATAATAATGTTGTCTACCAATGCCTTCTTCCTCTTCTTTGTCCCAGCTATGATCTCCGAGGGACCCCCCTTGAGGCCGGCCTGTGAAAAGGGAGGGGCCCGCCACGGACCCGTTGGTTCTGCGCTCCTTCCTTCCTTCCTTGGAGGCTGCGCTTCTTCTCTTCCAACGGAAGCCGACTGGCGTTGACCTCCCCCAGCTCTCTCCCCCTCCCAGTGCGTTCCCAGTTTGAGAAGCTGCCTCCCAGTTGGAATCGGACTGCGTTTGCAAATCGAAAGCAGCGCCTTCAGAGGCCGGGATGGTCAACGCCCCTCTCTATATCCATACGTATATCTATATATATAAGGACTCTTCCCCCTTTTTTTTGACTTGAAGCTTTTGTCTCTCGGGGGAGTTCCCGGTTGGTTTCCCGAGCCGCCCCCTTGCATCCCGACGAGACCCTTCCTTTCCCCGTTCTCCGGCACGCAAGGGGGGGCTCTCTCTCTCTCTGGGGGGGGGGGTTGGCCTTCTTCCCCCCCCTCCCCCCCGAACACAACAAAACACAGCCCGAACCCTTTGGACTCGCGCCCTCCCGCTTGTCCTTTTGGGAAGAAAGAGCCTCAGGCGGACAGCGGCGCGGGTGGCAACACGGAGCGGCGCGGACGCTGAGTCGGTCGGTCGGAGGCCAAACCCTCTCTCTGCGCATTCATAGGCTTCTTTGGTACTGTGTACCAACACCTTACGGTCCGGCGCCCAAGGATTCACGTACGGAAACCATATTTAATTGTGTTTTGATTGAAATACAGTATATATATATATATTACAAACGTGTGTGTGTGTCTTCTGTCCGAGTGTGTTTGTGTGTGTCTTCAAAGCCTTTCCTTCCTCAGGGTCAGGACTCTATGGTGGATTCCATCCATGTACTATGACAGCCCCCCCCCCCCTTTCGTGGGTTTGGTTACGTCAGGCCACAAGGGCCGTCCAGTCCAACCCACTTCCGCCTTCGTGCAGGAAAAGCACCATCGGAGCCCTCCCGACAGATGCCCACCCATGCTTAATAATAATAATAATAATAATAATAATAATATAGTGTATTCATAGAATCATAAAATGATAAAAGTTGGAAGGTACCCCCCCCCTCCAAAGGGCAGGTGGCCACCCAGCCTCTGCTTCATCATCATCATCATCATCATAACCACAACATCAGGCTTTCATGGCTGGAATCCTTGGCTTGCTGTGAGCTTTCCGGCCCTGTCCAATCTCTCTGTCATTAAATCTATCAATCTATCTGTCAATTTGTCTATGTATCCATCTATCAAGCTATCTACCTGTCAGTCTATCATATCTACCCATCCATCTATCCATCCATCTGTCCATCAATCTCTCTGTCATTAAATCTATCAATCTATCTGTCAATTTATCTATGTATCCATCTATCAATCTATCTACCTGTCAGTCTATCAATCTATCTACCCATCCATCTGTCCATCAATCTCTCTGTCATTAAATCTATCAATCTATCTGTCAATTTAATCTATGTATCCATCTATCAAGCTATCTACCTGTCAGTCTATCAAGCGATCTACCCATCCATCTGTCCATCAATCTCTCTGTCATTAAATCTATCAATCTATCTGTCAATTTATCTATGTATCCATCTATCAAGCTATCTACCTGTCAGTCTATCAAGCGATCTACCCATCCATCTGTCCATCAATCTCTCTGTCATTAAATCTATCAATCTATCTGTCAATTTATCTATGTATCCATCTATCAAGCTATCTACCTGTCAGTCTATCAATCTATCTACCCATCCATCTGTCCATCAATCTCTCTGTCATTAAATCTATCAATCTATCTGTCAATTTATCTATGTATCCATCTATCAAGCTATCTGTCAATTTATCTATGTATCCATCTATCAAGCTATCTACCTGTCAGTCTATCAAGCGATCTACCCATCCATCTGTCCATCAATCTCTCTGTCATTAAATCTATCAATCTATCTGTCAATTTATCTATGTATCCATCTATCAAGCTATCTACCTGTCAGTCTATCAATCTATCTACCCATCCATCTGTCCATCAATCTCTCTGTCATTAAATCTATCAATCTATCTGTCAATTTATCTATGTATCCATCTATCAAGCTATCTACCTGTCAGTCTATCAAGCGATCTACCCATCCATCTGTCCATCAATCTCTCTGTCATTAAATCTATCAATCTATCTGTCAATTTATCTATGTATCCATCTATCAAGCTATCTACCTGTCAGTCTATCAAGCTATCTACCCATCCATCTGTCCATCAATCTCTCTGTCATTAAATCTATCAATCTATCTGTCAATTTGTCTATGTATCCATCTATCAAGCTATCTACCTGTCAGTCTATCAATCGATCTACCCATCCATCTGTCCATCAATCTCTCTGTCATTAAATCTATCAATCTATCTGTCAATTTATCTATGTATCCATCTATCAAGCTATCTACCTGTCAGTCTATCAAGCTATCTACCCATCCATCTGTCCATCAATCTCTCTGTCATTAAATCTATCAATCTATCTGTCAATTTATCTATGTATCCATCTATCAAGCTATCTACCTGTCAGTCTATCAAGCGATCTACCCATCCATCAAGTCCATCAATCTCTCTGTCATTAAATCTATCAATCTATCTGTCAATTTATCTATGTATCCATCTATCAAGCTATCTACCTGTCAGTCTATCAAGCGATCTACCCATCCATCTGTCCATCAATCTCTCTGTCATTAAATCTATCAATCTATCTGTCAATTTATCTATGTATCCATCTATCAAGCTATCTACCTGTCAGTCTATCAATCGATCTATCTACCCATCCATCTGTCCATCAATCTCTCTGTCATTAAATCTATCAATCTATCTGTCAATTTATCTATGTATCCATCTATCAAGCTATCTACCTGTCAGTCTATCAATCTATCTACCCATCCATCAATCAATCTGTCAATCAATCTGGCAATTTATCTATCCATCCATCAATCTCTCTGTCATTAAATCTATCAATCTATCTGTCAATTTATCTATGTATCCATCTATCAAGCTATCTACCTGTCAGTGTAGCAATCTATCTACCCATCCATCTGTCCATCAATCTCTCAATCTGTCATTAAATCTATCAATCTATCTGTCAATTTATCTATGTATCCATCTATCAAGCTATCTACCTGTCAGTCTATCAAGCGATCTACCCATCCATCTGTCCATCAATCTCTCTGTCATTAAATCTATCAATCTATCTGTCAATTTGTCTATGTATCCATCTATCAAGCTATCTACCTGTCAGTCTATCAATCGATCTACCCATCCATCTGTCCATCAATCTCTCTGTCATTAAATCTATCAATCTATCTGTCAATTTATCTATGTATCCATCTATCAAGCTATCTACCTGTCAGTCTATCAATCTATCTACCCATCCATCTGTCCATCAATCTCTCTGTCATTAAATCTATCAATCTATCTGTCAATTTATCTATGTATCCATCTATCAAGCTATCTACCTGTCAGTCTATCAAATCGATCTACCCATCCATCTGTCCATCAATCTCTCTGTCATTAAATCTATCAATCTATCTGTCAATTTATCTATGTATCCATCTATCAAGCTATCTACCTGTCAGTCTATCAAGCTATCTACCCATCCATCTGTCCATCAATCTCTCTGTCA
>JARBWK010000020.1:13802563-13840806 GCA_030556195.1 Anolis apletophallus
TGTGCTTGGAGGCTCCTTCTGAGTGTGTGAGAGAAAGAGAGAGGAGGGGCTGTTCATCAGTGGAACTCCCTGCCCCTTGAAGAGTGTGGTTGGGGGCTCCTTCTGACTGTGTGTGTGTGTGAGAGAGAGAGAGAGGAAGGGCTGTTCATCAGTGGAACTCCCTGCCCTGGAGTGTGGTTGGGGGCTCCTTCTGACTGTGTGTGAGAGGGCTGTTCATCAGTGGAACTCCCTGCCCTGGAGTGTGCTTGGAGGCTCCTTCTGTGTGTGAGAGAAAGAGAGAGGAGGGGCTGTTCATCAGTGGAACTCCTGCCCCTTGTGGAGTGTGGTTGGAGGCTCCTTCTGACTGTGTGTGAGAGGGTTGTTCATCAGTGGAACTCCCTGCCCTGGAGTGTGCTTGGAGGCTCCTTCTGACTGTGTGTGTGTGTGAGAGAGAGAGGAGGGGCTGTTCATCAGTGGAACTCCCTGCCCCTTGTGGAGTGTGGTTGGGGGCTCCTTCTGACTGTGTGTGAGAGGGCTGTTCATCAGTGGAACTCCCTGCCCTGGAGTGTGCTTGGAGGCTCCTTCTGTGTGTGAGAGAGAGAAAGAGAGAGGAGGGGCTGTTCATCAGTGGAACTCCCTGCCCCTTGTGGAGTGTGGTTGGAGGCTCCTTCTGACTGTGTGTGAGAGGGTTGTTCATCAGTGGAACTCCCTGCCCTGGAGTGTGCTTGGAGGCTCCTTCTGACTGTGTGTGTGAGAGAGGAGGGGCTGTTCATCAGTGGAACTCCCTGCCCTGGAGTGTGCTTGGAGGCTCCTTCTGTGTGTGAGAGAGAGAAAGAGAGAGGAGGGGCTGTTCATCAGTGGAACTCCCTGCCCCTTGAAGAGTGTGCTTGGAGGCTCCTTCTGACTGTGTGTGAGAGGGCTGTTCATCAGTGGAACTCCCTGCCCTGGAGTGTGCTTTGGAGGCTCCTTCTGTGTGTGAGAGAAAGAGAGAGGAGGGGCTGTTCATCAGTGGAACTCCCTGCCCCTTGTGGAGTGTGGTTGGGGGCTCCTTCTGACTGTGTGTGAGAGGGCTGTTCATCAGTGGAACTCCCTGCCCTGGAGTGTGCTTGGAGGCTCCTTCTGTGTGTGAGAGAGAGAAAGAGAGAGGAGGGGCTGTTCATCAGTGGAACTCCCTGCCCCTTGAAGAGTGTGGTTGGGGGCTCCTTCTGACTGTGTGTGTGTGTGTGAGAGAGAGAGAGAGAGGAAGGGCTGTTCATCAGTGGAACTCCCTGCCCTGGAGTGTGGTTGGAGGCTCCTCCTGACTGTGTGTGAGAGGGCTGTTCATCAGTGGAACTCCCTGCCCTGGAGTGTGCTTGGAGGCTCCTTCTGTGTGTGAGAGAGAGAGTGAGAGGGGAGGGGGGCTGTTCTGCAGTGGAACTCCCTGCCCCTTGAAGAGTGTGGTTGGGGGCTCCTTCTGACTGTGTGTGTGTGAGAGAGAGAGAGAGAGGAAGGGCTGTTCATCAGTGGAACTCCCTGCCCTGGAGTGTGGTTGGAGGCGCCTCCTGACTGTGTGTGAGAGGGCTGTTCATCAGTGGAACTCCCTGCCCCTTGCGGCAGAGGCCGGGCGGGCGCCTGGCGGGGCAGCCGGGGAGGGAGGCCTCGGGCTTACCTTTCCGCCTGAAGAAGGACATGGCTGGCGGGGGGCAGGCCTGGCCGGGCCGGGCCCTTTCCTGCCTGCCTGCCTGCTCTCCTCCTTCCCCTCAGGGCCGGCGAGGCCTGCTCCTTCCTCCGCCGCCGCCCCCCGCTCCAGCCGCCCGGGAGGAGGACGAGGGGGAGACGGCCGCCGCCATGTTGTCAACAACCGTCACCGCGCAGGAAGCAGGCAGGCCTCCTTCTTCCGGCCCGGCGCGCGGGGGACGCCGGGAATTTCACGTAAAAGGAAACCGGGTCCCCTTTTGCCCTCAAGCAACATGGCCGCTTCGGCGTCTCCGCCCATACATTCCCGACTTCCTCCTCTTAAGGTTCACCACAACACAGCTTAGGAAAGGGCCACGTCTGGCTTCAGCAGAGCAGCCATCTTTACTAAGGGCGGCCCCATCTCCAACACAGGGCTCTTCTGGGACGACGCCATATTGGAAAAGGGCAATACCCGGCTTCAGCTCGGCGGCCATCTTTTTCTGCGGGAAGCCCTATCTCCAACACAGGGCGCTTCTGGGACGACGCCATATTGGAAAAGGGCAACACCCGGGTTTGGCTCTTTCGCGGCCATGTTGGAAAAGGGCAATAGAGTCCCCACCGCTGTTGTGGGAAAGCGTGCAATTTCCCGACGTGGCCACTGAGTGGCGGTAAAAGACATTGGAACAGCCACGCCCAAAGGCAAAAGGTTTGTTTACACTTGGCTTTAAGAATGGTGGTGGTGGTTGTTGTTGTTGTTGTTGTTTAGATGTCCATCCTGGTGCCCTTACCATGAGGATGATTCTATTCTTCTTCTGATGATGGTGGTGATGATGCAGAGCCTGGCTGGCCCTCTGTTGGGAGGGATCAGGTGGTGTCTTCCCTTTCTGGCAGAATGGGGTTGCACTGGGTGGCCTTTGGGGTTCCCTTCCATCTATAGCAGGCCTGGGCAAACTTGGGCCCTCCCTCCAAGTGTTTTGGACTCCAACTCCCACCATTCCCGGCAGCCTCAGGCCCTTCCCCCCCCCCCCTCAGCCACTTAAGCAGGAAAGGGCCTCAGGCTGTGAGGAATGGTGGGAGTTGGAGTCCAAAGCACCCAGAGGGCCGGAGTTTGCCCATGCCTGTTTGAGGGACCTTCAAGTGGTGAGCCTCCTCCCAACATTGGGATTCTGGATAGAAAACAAACAACACAACATAACATTGTTTGAGTCCACAATGCTCTCTGGGTGTAGGTGAACTACAACTCCCAAACTCAAGGTCAATTCCCAAGCAAACCCTTTCAGTACTTTCTCTTGGTAATGAGTGTTCAATGTGCCAAGTTTGGTTCAATTCTATTGTTGCAAGAGTTCAGGATGCTCTTTGATTGTGTGTTAACTATAAATCCCAGCTGTTGAGCAAGACCTTCGTGTGTGTCTTTCTGCCATTCCTGCCAGGGATATCTATGTTGTGTTCATCGAAACAGGCCCAGGTTTCACACTGAGTGTATAAATACATCTAAAAACATATTAACTCTATGTATGACTGTGTTAGAGTGTCGTTTTGTGCCATTTTGGTTGGGGGTGTGCCCCAGGATTTGGTCAATGTAAAAAATGTGCCGCGGCTCAAAAAAGGTTGGACAACACTGATGTAGATTTCCTTCCTGGCGGTTGGACTGGATGGCCTTCGGGGTTCCCTTCCATCTATAGTACCCTAGGATTATATTACCACTATGATGGTGGTGGTGATGATGATGCAGAGCCTGTGTGGCCGTCTGTTGGGAGGGATTGGGCGCTGCTTATTATTATTATTATTAAATACATTATTATTGTGTAATTTCCTTCCTGGCAGTTGGACTGGATAGAAAACAAACCACAACGTCACATGACATTGTTTGAGTCCACAGTGCTCTTTGGGTGTAGGTGAACTACAACTCCCAAACTCAAGGTCAATTCCCAAGCAAGCCCTTGCAGTACTTTCTGTTGGTAATGAGAGTTCAATAGGCCAAGTTTGGTTCAATTCCATTGTTGCAAGAGTTCAGGATGCTCTTTGATTGGGTGTTAACTATAAATCCCAGAAGCCGTAACTCCCAAACGTCAAGGCCTATTTTCCCCAAACTCCATCTGTGTTCACATTTGGGGTTCCCTTCCATCTATAGGACCCTAGGATTATAATACCATGATGATATAGAGCCCATGTGGCCCTCTGTCAGGAGGGATAGAGCAGTGTTTATTATTATTATTATTAGTATTCTATTATTATTAAATATATTAATATTATTGTGTAATTTCCTGGCTTCCTGATGGCCTTTGGGGTTCCTTCCATCTTGGACCTTAAGATTATAATACTGGATATAGGCCTCTGTCAGGAGGGATAGAGCAGTGTTCCTTCCATCTACTGATGGCCTTTCCCTTCCATCTATAGGACCTTAAGATTATAATACCATGATGATATAGAGCCCATGTGGCCCTCTGTCAGGAGGGATAGAGCAGTGTTTATTATTATTATTCTATTATTATTAAATATATTAATATTATTGTGTAATTTCCTTCCTGGCGGTTGGACTGGATGGCCTTTGGGGTTCCCTTCCATCTATAGGACCTTAAGATTATAATACCATGATGATACAGAGCCCATGTGGCCCTCTGTCAGGAGGGATAGAGCAGTGTTTATTATTATTATTATTAGTATTCTATTATTATTAAATATATTAATATTATTGTTTACATTTCCTTCCTGGCAGTTGGACTGGATGGCCTTTGGGGTTCCCTTCCATCTATAGGACCCTAGGATTATAATACCATGATGATGCAGAGCCCATGTGGCCCTCTGTCAGGAGGGATAGAGCAGTGTTTATTATTATTATTATTCTATTATTATTAAATATATTAATATTATTGTTTACATTTCCTTCCTGGCAGTTGGACTGGGTGGCCTTTGGGGTTCCCTTCCATCCTAGGATTGCATGACTATGATGCTGCTGGTGCTGATGCAGAGCCCGTGTGGCCCTCTGTCGGGAGGGATCGGGCAGCGGTGTGTTCCCTTTCCTGGCAGATGTGGAGGCAGGATCCATGCAGAGGAGGAGCCGCCCAGGAGGAGGAGGAGGGAGAGAAAGGCAGGCAGGCAGGCAGGCAGGCAGGCAGCAGGAGGCAGTGGAGGAGAAGCCAGGCAGGCGGCCAGCCAGCCAGGCAGGAGCATCCCCATCCTTGCTCGCCCCAAAGGACCAGGGCCGGGGCTTGGTGGTGGTGCTGCTGCTGCGTGGGGGCCCCTTGCCCTCCTCCTGGGGGGCCCCATGCTGCCAGGGGGCGAGGGCAGTGGCAGTGGCGTGGGGGTCCTGTGGGCGCTGCTCTCCTGCTGCCTGCTGGCCGCCTGCAGCCTGGGCTTCCTCTCCCCGGCCTGGGTTGTGCGCCAGGAGGAAGGGGCAGGGGTCAGCCTGGGCCTGCTCTGGCGCTGCCTCCCAGGAGGGGCCGAGGTCCCGGGCATCGCCCCCTGCCCAGGAGGAGACCGAGGAGGAGCCCTCAGCACCCTGGGCAGCTTCACGCGCATCCCTTCCAGCGCCTGGCAGGTGAGGACAACACCTCACGTGCACAGAGGTCTTCTACCATCTATAGCATGACCATCACCACCATCCTCTTCATTGCATACATACATACAGACATATTTATTATGACAGTCAATAACAGAGGAACATGGCATGCATGTACGTCTTGGGAAGCATTGTCACGCATCATCATTGCATATTGTCAACATTATCATCAGCATCATGGTATACAAATGTGTATTCTAGTCGAAACCATCTCATATATATATATATAGTATTTTCTAATATTATTATTATATAGATGTGTCTTCTAGTAGAAATTATCATCATCATCATGGTATATGCATGTATCTTCTAGTCAAAATTATTATTATTATTATCATCATGATCATATATACATATAATCTTCTATATATTATTATATAGGTGTGTGTCTTCTAGTAGATATTATTATCATCATCATCATGATGGTATATGCCTGTATCTTCTAGTCAAAATTATTATTAGCATCATTATATATAGATGTCTCTCGGCATTACTTCGCGAACGAAGATTCTTAGGAAGGACTCATCCCAGGCTTTTGACAAGCGCATTGATGACTAAAAGGGCCAATCTGAGATAGGCAAGTCCGGTTGCAGAAAGCACAGCAGAAAGTCTCCTTGGGTGATGTTGTTTCCAAGTTGCGGTTCTTTCTGCGTTGTCGAGACCCGTTGGGCGTGTCTTCTCGAAAGAGGCTGCAGCATTGTGGAGAGTGCGTCTCCACGCCTCCCGATGTGAGGCCAGGGTGGACCGTTGGTGGTGGTCAATCTGGCCGAGCCTGAGGTGTTGTTTCAGGGAGTCCTTGTATCTCTTTTTGGGGGCGCCTCTCTTGCGCTGACCCGTGGCGAGTTCACCATAGAGTAGTATCTTTGGGTGGCGGTGGTCCTCCACCCTAGAGACCTCGTGCCCTGCCCAGCGCAGCCGTGTTCTCAATAGCATGGCCTCAACTCTGGTGACCCCTGCTTGCTCAAGGACAGCAACATTCGTCACATATTCGGTCCAGTGTACATTTAGGATTGTGCGAAGACAGCGCTGATGGAAGCATTCGAGGAGTCGTAGGTGTTGGCGATAGGCGACCCATGTTTCAGACCCATAGAGGAGAATAGACAGTACGATAGCTCTGTACACACTGAATTTGGTGCTTTGCCTCAGGTGCTTGTTTTTCCAGACTCTTTTGTGAAGCCTTCCGAATGCCCTCTATGCCTTTGCTAATCTGTGATCTTTCTCTTTGTCAATCTTGGTGTCTGAAGAGATGATGCTTCCCAGGGAGGTGAACTGCTGAACGGACTTCAGCACAGATGTGCCTCTGCTGACGTGGGGATGATGGTGTTCTTCCTGTGGTGCAGGCTGGTAGAGGACTTCCCTTTCCTTCAGGCTGACTTCCAGCCCAAACAGCTCTGCAGCTGTTGCAAAGCAGGATGTGAGGTGCTTCTGGATGTGCGACAAGGGCAGCATCATCCGCAAAGAGCAGCTCACGGACTAGATAGTTGAGAGTCTTTGTGCGAGCTCAATATAGATGTACGCTCTAGTCAAAATTATTATTATATAGATGTATATTTTGGTAGAAATTATTACTATTATGTAGATGTATCCTAATAGAAATAATAATAATAATAATATAGAGGTATCTTCTAGTAGAAATTATTATTATTATTATTTGTACTCTGCACGGTTTTCTTTTTGTTACTGTAACTCCCAGGATATTAGAAATAATATGATGATGATGATGATGCCTCCATGCCCCCCGCCCTGCTGTGAGTGTGGCATCTCCAGTGCGGTTTCAATGTGAGGCGCCTGCAAGGAGATGCCCTGGGGCCGCCCGTCCCTCCCTCCCGTGTCCTGTGATGCTTTCTCCCCGGCCTTGTGAGCCGTGTCTTGGCGGTCTGCTGCGTGTCATGCGGACCGGCTGCTTTGGGCAAAGCTTCCAAAATAAAACCGGCTCTGCCCACCTTCCAGGGCCTCTGGGCGGAGATCAGAGGGGCCGCTCTCTGGGGGAACGGCCTGGGTGGGGACCTTCTCACTTGGAAGGGACCCCTCAAGGCCATCCAGCCCAACCCCCTTCGGCCCTCAAGGGTGCGCCCCCCCCTGGGGGGGGGTCCCTTCCAACTTTGGGATTCTGTGATAGAAAGATAGATAGATAGAGACATACATACATAGATACATAAAAACATAGATTAGTAGAGATTGCTAGTAAGAGAGAGGGGGATGGTAAGATAGAGAGAGAGACAGATAGATAGAAAGATAGACAGATGGAAAGAGAGAGACAGATAGAAAGAAAGAGAGGGTGAGAGATAGTAAGCGAGAGAGGGATGGTAAGATAGAGAGAGATAGAAGAGATAGTGAGAGAGGGATAGTAAGAGAGAAAGAAAGAAAGAAGAAATAGATACTAGTAAGTGGAGAGGGATGGATAGATACTCATAGATAGATAGATAGATAGATAGATAGATAGTAAGAGAGGGGGTGGTAAGATAGAGAGAGAGAGAGATAGATAGACAGATGGAAAGATAGAGAGATAGAAAGAGAGAGAGAGATAGTAAGCGAGAGAGGGATGGTAAGATAGAGATAGAAGAGATAGAAAGAGAAGAGATAGATACTAGTAAGTGGAGAGGGATGGATAGATACTCGTAGATAGAGAGAGAGAGAGTAAGCGAGAGGGGGATGGTAAGATAGAGAAAGAAGAGATAGAGAGAGAGAAGAAAGAAAGAAGAGATACACTAGTAAGTGGAGAGGGATGGATAGATACTCGTAGATAGATAGAGAGAGTAAGCGAGAGGGGGATGGTAAGATAGAGAGAGAAGAGAGAGAGAAGAAAGGAAGAAAGAAAGGAAGAAAGAAGAGATAGATACCAGTAAGTGGAGAGGGATGGATAGATACTCGTAGATAGATAGAGAGAGATAGTAAGCGAGAGGGGGATGGTAAGATAGAGAAGAGAGAGAGAGAAGAAAGGAAGAAAGAAAGAAAGGAAGAAAGAAGAGATAGATACCAGTAAGTGGAGAGGGATGGATAGATAGATAGATAGAGAGAGAGAGAGAGATAGTAAGCGAGAGGGGGATGGTAAGATAGAGAAGAGAGAGAGAGAAGAAAGGAAGAAAGAAAGGAAGAAAGAAGAGATAGATACCAGTAAGTGGAGAGGGATGGATAGATACTCGTAGATAGATAGAGAGAGAGAGAGAGAGAGAGTAAGCGAGAGGGGGATGGTAAGATAGAGAGAGAAGAGAGAGAGAGAGAAGAAAGAAAGAAGAGATACACTAGTAAGTGGAGAGGGATGGATAGATACTCGTAGATAGAGAGAGAGAGAGAGTAAGCGAGAGGGGGATGGTAAGATAGAGAAAGAAGAGAGAGAGAGAGAGAGAGAAGAAAGAAAGAAGAGATACACTAGTAAGTGGAGAGGGATGGATAGATACTCGTAGATAGATAGAGAGAGATAGTAAGCGAGAGGGGGATGGTAAGATAGAGAAAGAAGAGATAGAGAGAGAGAGAAGAAAGAAAGAAGAGATACACTAGTAAGTGGAGAGGGATGGATAGATACTCGTAGATAGATAGAGAGAGATAGTAAGCGAGAGGGGGATGGTAAGATAGAGAAGAGAGAGAGAGAAGAAAGGAAGAAAGAAAGGAAGAAAGAAGAGATAGATACCAGTAAGTGGAGAGGGATGGATAGATACTGATAGATAGATAGATAGATCGGATGGTGGTGAGAACTATAATTTCCCCTTCCTGTCCTTCGCCCAAAAGTGTACGGTCGAGGTTTTGCGTGTGCTTTGAAGGCAGGGGTTTGTACTGGACTCGGCAGACAGGCTGGCGGCCACTCCGTCCTTTTTTTAGCAAACCCCTAACAACCTATTTCCATTTTCAGAGATCTATAGACACACATGCGCACACGTACACATGTACACACATACATACATATATAGAGAACATTATACTATCTTAGGTAGCCAGCGATGCCCAGGTTAGAGATTGTGTACTGCTATTTATTAGGTGTGGTCATTGGTTGTTTTGGGAAAACATAAGAATGTGGGAAAACTACAACTCCCATCATCCCAGGTTTTAAAAAATCCTCCACTAGTTGGGTATGTGCGCCAAGTCTGGTCCAGAGCCACCATCGGTTGGGTTCTCATTGGTCTCCGGATGTGGGTGAACGACAACTCCCAGCATCATGGGTCAATTCCCCCTAAACCCGCAAGTATTTAGTTAGTCATGTTGGGTATGCATGCTACAGTTGGTCCAGAGCCATCATTGGTTGGGCTCTCAGTGATCTCTGGATGTGGGTGAACTATAACTCCCAACATTCAAAGCCAGTCCCCCATGTGTGTCGTCCCCCCCAAAAAACCCTGTCAGAATTTAAAGTTATTCATGTGGGGTCTGTGTGGCACATTTGACCGAGATCCGTCACTGGCAAGAGTCACGGTGCTCCCTGGATGTAAGTGAAACTACAACTCCCAACCTCTAAGGTCTATCCCCTCCAAACATGGCCACCATTTAAAGCTGGTCGTGTGGGGGGTCTGTGTGCCAAGTTTGGCCCAGATCCATTGTCGGGGGCCCTCTGGGTGCAGGGCGAACTACAACTCCCAAGAACCAGGATCGAACTCCTGTCCCTGTTCTGACTTGCATACAAATTCGACTTAAGAACCAACTGCCAGGGCCGCTCTCGTTCGTAACTGCGCTCTGAGCGTTCCTCGTATGTTTTGGGGTGTGAGCCTCACCTTCTCGCCCTCCTTCCTCTCTTTCCAGGCGAGCGCCGTCTTGTGTGGCGGGGGCTGCGCGCTCTTGGCGGTCAGTGCTCTCCTTGCCCTCGCCGTCCTCTTCCTCCCCGGCGGTCAGTGCGAGCGGCGGGTCTGCACCTTGGCCGCTTACATCCAGATGTCGGCAGGTACGTTGCTCTTTCTTGCCCTTTCTCCAGATTGGCCAGTGACGTTCCCATGCCGCTGTGTGGCTGCGTCGCTCCCATTTCCCTCGGGAACCGGCCTTCGGGAGAGGGAGAGTCGGCCCGCGGTAGGAGGCGAGGCCTCTGCTCAGAGAGAGCGCAAAGGAACAGTGAATGAGGTCGCCCAGGGGTCAACAGGACGACCTCGTGGCTTCTTGGTCAGCTTGGAGCGACGTGACGTTACATGAAGTCGTGTCCGACTCTGGGACCCTGGCGCTCACCTCCGCTTCTAAGCCGAGGAACCGGCGTTGTCCGTAGGCACCTCCGGGCAGGCCCGGATTAACACCTTTTTGCGCCCTAGGCCACTTTTTGCGCCCCCCTAGAGTAGTGGGAGGAGGCCTGGGGGGCCTTCCTTCCTTCCTTCGGGGGGGGGGCTCCCTGGAGATAGAGAGACACCCACCCGGCGCGAGGGGAAAGGAGCCGGGGGAAGTCCCGCCCCTAGGGTGACTGACGTGGCTTCCCCCGCCGCCGCCTCGCTCGCACAGGCGCCCCTTCTCCCTTCACTAAAGGAAGGAGCGGCGCCCACCCACGCGAGCAAGGAGGCGGCGGGGGAAGCTATGTCAGACGCCCTAGGGGCGGCGGGACTTCCCCCGGCTCCTTCTGCCTTGCTCCTCAGTGCGCAGGCGCAGAAGTAAGCGTCCAAGAATCGGATGAAAAAAATATTATTTTTTTCAATTTTGGGGGGTCCGGATCCACTGCCCTCTAGGCCTTGGCCTAGGGTGACCTTATGGGTAATCCAGGCCTGAGGGAGGCTCCCCGATTGGCCGGCTGCTGCTCGTCAGCTTTGATCGATGGGTGTCACAAGGCGGGAGGCGGGGCCAGGAGGCGAGCTTGGAGGACTCACTCCTGGCCCCGCCCACTCCCCGCCTCCCAGGGGAGGGAGGGAGGGAGGGAGTGACGTCACCCTGGGAGGCCCCGCCCCCGGCTGAGTAGCGGGGAGGAGGGAGGGAGGGAGGGAGGGAGGGAAGCCGCCGCTGCTGCTCCTCGCCCTGCGCGTCCTGCCTTGAGATCAGGCTCGGCCCTCCCTCCCTCCCTCCGGGGCCTTTGTGCTTCAACTCCCGTCATTCCCAAGGGCTGGTCACGGAGGTTGTTTTTTCTTTGGCCCGTGAATTGCGCCCCTCTCATCTTGCGCCCCTCGGCCATGGCCTAGGTTGGCCTTATGGGTAATCCGGGCCTGCCTCCAGGGTCACATGGCCACTGGCAGGACTGCGTGGAGCGCCGTTCGTTACCTTCCCTATTGATCCTCCCACATTTGCATGTTTTCGAACTGCTAGGTCGGCAGAAGCCGGGGCCAACCAATCTGGGCTCCTCAGATTCGCACCTGCGACTTTTCGGTCAGCAAGTTCAGCAGCGGAGCGGTTTAACCCACTGCGCCACCAGTGGTTCCTGGATATCTAAACCTATCTATTATATAAAGGGGTTCCCGTCATGGACCGACCGTCCCAAACAGAGAAACCTTACAACGCAGAGACACCAAACTTGGCAACAGAAATAGGCCTCACGCAAGGTAGGTTTGTAGCAAAGAAACTTTCCCCCCCAAAACCTAAAAGGCCCCCAAAACAACGAGTAAAAAAACCTACATTTCCCAGCATCCTCCGGGGCTGCCAACGACTCTCCCAGCCTCTACATTCTGACAACATGATTGGCTGCCAATAAGGGCGGATTTGCATAACTCCTGTACTGGCCAGCCAACATGAACATTCCGACCCATAATAAACTGTCAGAGGAGGATAAGGCAAAGGGCTGAGGCACAAACACAAACACCCCATTCACTTCCCACAGAAAATTTACACCCCTACAAATCACAGACCACGCCCAAAATTGACAGTAAGGCTTCATTAACTTAATTTCCCTGACTAGGCCTCACTTAATGGAATGCTGTTTATGCTCTGAATTGACAGAAAGGCTTCATTAACTTGATTCTCCCGACTACGCCTCAGCTCATTGGACATTGTGTATGGCCTGAATTGACAGTAACCTACCTTGCCACACAGAGCCCCTATGACCCACGCTACATTCTACTACAGTTTGGAGGAGGGTGGACCATGGGTGATGGGACTTGAAGTACCTCCATGGATAATGGGATTTGTAGTACTTCAAAACCCATCATTCCCCACAGACCACTGTGGCCCAGAACCAAGACCGATAAAGACCAAACTTGGCACACAATGCACCCCATGACCCACACTCCATCCGACTGCAGTTCAGAGGAGGACACACCATGGAAGATGGGATTTCAAGTACCTCCACTCACTTCCAAAGTACCCCACACACACACGCATCAACCTCTACATCAACACAGCAGACAGAAAGACAAAAAACATTGTATATTCACAAGCTATGAAGAACGCCAGCAACACCAGACAACAACTCCACAGGACTCCAACATCCCACCCACCAGAACAACCCACAACAACACAGCCATGACCCCAACAACACCATAAGTAACACCAATTCCAACCCTTACATACTCAGACGTTCTCGCATCTCCAAAATAGGGCACAGCAACGCCTGCCGGGTACAGCTAGTATATTATAAATCTATGTCTATACGCACACATCCATACGTAGAGGCTGAAGCCCTGGCCGCCCTCCTGGCTTTCCTCCAGGGATGGCGGGATAGACGCGTAAGCCGTCCCGGGGCCCGTTCCCCTTGACCTTGGCAGAGCATCCCTCCGCCAGAGCCGGCCGGGAAGCCCATAAAACCGACAGGCCCGGTTGCCTCTGAGAGGGATATAAAAAAATGTAATGACTCCCGGGGTGACTTATGATTCAATGCAAGCCGGCCCTCCCCCCCCTCCCCCCCCTTCCTCTTTCCCTCTCCTTGACTGAGTTACGCCGAGCGGCCTCCCTCCATGGCCGGCAGCAGATGCCTCCCTCCGTCCAGGTGCTTCGTAGCCTGAGTTATGGCCCTTGAGGGAGGAGAGAAGCCCGGACACCATTGGAGGAGGGGGGCGGCCATGCCACCCACCGCCACTGCCCTTCTTCGGGGGTGTTGGGCTCCCGTGTACCACGGTGGCTGAAGGGCACGGCAGGCACTCCTCGCTCCCAGGCCTCTCCCTTCTCTGGACAGCCTTCCAGGCAGTGAGTGGTCACCTCCATTCATTAAGTCCTTGGACGTTGACGGTGACGACAACGATACTAGCGTATATACTCAGCACTGCCGGAGTATCATTGGGATTGCTGCACATCTACTTTCTCCCTTCTCCAGCTCTGGGAAGGTCTATCTTCTTCCTTCTTCCGCACTGAAGTAGTCTGCGTTCTCCCTTCTTCAGCACCGAAGGTCTACTTTCTCTCTTCTCCAGCTCTGGGAAGGTCTACTTTCTCCCCTCTCCAGCTCTGGGAAGGTCTATCTTCTTCCTTCTCTTCTCCAGCTCTGGGAAGGTCTACTTTCTCCCCTCTCCAGCTCTGGGAAGGTCTATCTTCTTCCTTCTTCCGCACTGAAGTAGTCTGCGTTCTCCCTTCTTCAGCACTGAAGGTCTACTTTCTCTCTTCTCCAGCTCTGGGAAGGTCTACATTCTCCTTCTCAAGCACTGATCATGATTCCCAGAATGTCCTAGCCAGCCACGTTTTGAACCGTTGCCGTTGGACGGGCCACTCCGGCCATCACCACGTGGAGACGCGAAGCACAACAAATGCCCAGAAGTCGAAGAGAAGGAAGCAGCGGCCAAGAATGGTGAGAAGTGGGTCACTCGGATACGGGAAAGACAATGAGACGGGGAGCCGACGAAGGGGTTTCGCCTAGATGCAGAATACAAGGAAGAGCCTGCCTTTCCCAAAAAGGATTTGGGCCAAAAGAGCCCCGGCACTTCTAGTTCCAACCCAGGCAGTCCTTCGCGGCCCGGACCCCAAGGAAGAGGAGAGCGGAGGAGGAAGCCAAGCCCGCGATGCTTCCATCTACATGCCTTCTTCAAGGCAGAGAAGTGGGTCAGAGCTTCCACCTCAGTGAGCACCCCCGTCTTCATCTCCCAAGTGCCGGTTGTCTCCTCCCTGGGTGGACAATTCCCAGGGGACGGCCGCGTCTTTCCAAAGACCCCCAAAAAGTTGGAGAAATTTCCTCCGCTCAATCCGTGGGCGAGGGAAGACAGCGCAGGACGGGTTCCCTTGTATTCCCATCTCGGTTTTCCAGGGACCCTCGTCCGCTTGCCGACTCAAAGACGGCCAGGGTCTCGGGCGGGTTGGCCAGCTCATTCTACCAGGATTGATTGGCTCCGGGATTCAGCGACGGGAAGGGCGCCTGCTTAGCCAGCCATGGCCGATCTGTGTACTGTTACAGGCCCGGATTACCCATAAGGCCACACTAGGCCATAACCTACGGGCACAAGCCTAGGGGGGCACCAGATCAAGAACAAAAAGAAATGTTCACACAAAACCGCAACGTGCGGCATGACTCTCTCTCTCTCTCTCTCTCTCTCTCTCAGGGGAGGGCGGGGGGAGAGCGCTGCGAGGGGGCGGGGGAGGAGGGAATGGCACTCCCCCTCGCCATTGCCCCCGCCCCCTTGTCAAGGAAGGAGGGTGTGAGGAGGAGGAAGGAAGGAAGGCCGCTGCGGCACCCAGGAACATGGCGGCGGAGGAGTCAGAGGCCGTGGTGCTCGCACCCTCCCTCCTGCCGCGCATGCCCGGCAGCAGTGGCCCCGGGGCAGGGCTTCACTCCGCGTCTTCCTCCTCCTCGCCGCTCCCTCCTTTCTTGAGTCAAGGAGGAGGAGGAAGGAAGGGAAGCCTCGCCCCCGGGGCCGCTTTTGGGCATGCGCGGCCTCTGCCTCCTCCGCCATGTTCCTGAGTGCCGCAGGGGCCCCGGGGGCTTCCCTTCCTTTCTCCTCCTCCTCCGAGGAGGAGGAAGGAAGGGAAGCCCCCAGGCCCGCCGCCACACATGCTCGGTACCCAGGAACATGGCGGAGGAGGCTGCGGCGCTCACGCCCTCCCTCCTGCAGCGCATGTGCAGCAGCAAACCCGCCTTCCAAAGTGTGGCCTAGGGCGCCAAAAGCGCTTAATCCGTGCCTGTCCTGTTATGTGGCTCCATCTCCTAGGAGCCCCGGCCGAGCGGGCGGCCGTCCATTTCCTGGGATCCCGAATGGGTGGGCCCCCCTCCTCGGCCCTTCTCCTCCTCCTCCTCCTGGGTGTGTTTCTGCAGCAGGAAGCGTGTTGGCGCAAGCAAGCCAGATCAAACCTGGGGTGGGTCTGCCTCTAATTGGCATCGCAACACTTCAGAAGGCGAAGGCATTTGATCCTCCCCGGCGTCTGTGCAGCGTGTGTTCGCCTTCGGATAATGGCTCGCCGTACATTAATATCGAGGCTTTGATGTATTGACAGCTTTCATCTGGGAGACCAAAGAGGCTGAAAGTCTGCGCAGGCTTCGTAGGCGGATACGGAGGGAACGGCCTTCCTTTCGCTCCCGTAATGAAAAGCGGGGATGGGGAGGAGAGGCGGTTGTGCCGTGCCAAGGGCTGCTAAGTCGCTGCAGGAAAATATCCAGGCGCGTTCAGCCTTTGCAGTTTCCCAGTTGGCTTTCCAAGAACATGCTTGGGGGGTTCCCTCCCGTCTCAGATTTGGTTTCGTCCGATTATATCCCACTGGTTCAGTTCCCTTGTTTAGAGCAGTGTTTCCCAACTTTTTTTGAGTCGTGGCACATTTTTTCCATTTCCAAAACCCTGGGGCACACCCCCAACCAAAATGACACAAAATGACACTCTAACACAGTCATACATACAGTTAATATGTTTTTGAATGTATTTATACACTCACGTAGTGTGAAACCTGGGCCTGTTTCGATGAACTGAAGGGTGTTTTGTTTGGAGATGGCGTTTACGCTTGCTTGGCTCCATGGCGCTATTGGACAGCTTCTCCCCACACACCAAGCACAGCAGAGTCGGTGCCGTTGCATCCCGGTGAAAGTGAATCCAAATGAAAGACAGCTTTCGCTGTATTGCCTCGAGCTCACCGTCTTCTCTTTTTTCTTTTGTCCACCACTCATATTCGGGCCTTCATCTGTGGCGTAATTTTGTCTGGGGCCTTGTTCGGCATTTGCATTTTCCCTTCTCAAAAACTTCTCCATCAATGGCCACTGTCCCTTGACGCACAGCTGCAGCACGAACGCTAACTTTGTTTACTTAGCCACATCTGAGCGAATCCAAGATGGCGCCACCATAGCACTCTCACATCGCTTCTTAGGTGATGCGAGAGTGCTATGGTTTCATTTCTTAAAGGGACAGATGCACCGTATCGTTTATATATGAATGAAGTTTGAAAATAATTTCCCACGGCACACCTGATGATCTCTCACGGCACACTGGTTGAAAATCACTGGTTTAGAGGACAGTTCAGGCTCCGATCTGGAGCAACCTCTGCTGTTATAGCTTCATTCAGAATGGTTTTGTGGCCCAGGAGGCCAAATGTTTGGACTCACTCTCGTATAATAATACGAGGGTTGAATGAAAAGTAATGCCTCCGCCTTCGTAACTCCTCAACAGATGGCCGTACTGGTCTGCGGCAGGTACTGGCTTGTTCAGTAGACTCTCTTCTACACTTCCATTTTGGTGGGAAGCCTTATTTATTTATTTATTTATTGTTCGGTCTTGTATTCCGCTTCTCCCTGCAGGCTCGGGGCGGGTAACAGCAAATAAAATAGGCAGCATGTGTGAATCATGCAGCCATACAATAAAAACATAAAACATACATCACGAGGTACAGAGTAAAATACAGGAACGTTTCCTTGAACCTGGAATTTCCTTGGAACCCGCAGTTATGTTAGGTGATTACACTAAGTCGGTATGCCTAGTTAAAGGCTAGTCCGAAGAGGGCGGTCTTACAAGCCCTTCGAAAAGGGATGAGCTCTGAGATAGCTCGGGTGTCATCTGGGAGGGAGTTCCATAGCACCGGAGCTGCCACAGAGAAGGCTCTTTGCCTGGTTACAGACAGATGGCAGGAGTGGATTGATGGTACCAATAGCAGATTCTGTTCCTCTGAACGTAGTGATCTCGGGGGAATATACGGGGCAAGGCGGTCCCTCAGGTACGCAGGCCCTAGGCCGTGTAGCATTGGACCGTTGTGTTGTTAAAGTGCCAGGTATGGAACCCCATGCAGACAGTTGGTCAATGAGACTTAAGCAATGTGCAGTCATTGAATTCTTGACAGCAGAAGGTATCGCCCCAAAGAAGATTAATCAGAGAATGCAAGCTGTTTATGGGGATTGTGTTGGTGTGAGTACTGTGTGTCGTTAGGGAAGTAAGTTTAAAAATGTTCAGGTGACACCTTCTGCTACCAAGAATTCAATGACTGCACGTTACTTAAGTCTCATTGACCGACTGTCTGCGCAGGGTTCCATACTTGGCACTTTAACAACACAACCGTTCAATGCTAAGGCTTCCTCCCAAAGTGGAACTGTAGAGGAGAGTCTACTGAATGCGGCAGGCCGCATCCCAGGACTGCCATCTGCCATCTGTTGAGGAGTTACGAAGGTGGAGGCATTACTTTTCATTCAACCCTTGACTAGGCTTACTCCAAACTGTGCTACGGCTTCCTGCCAAAGTGGAACTGTAGAGGAGAGTCTACTGACTGCCATCTGTTGAGGAGTTACAAAGGTGGAGGCATTACTTTTCATTCAACCCTCGACTAGGCTTACTCCAAACTGTGCTACGGCTTCCCGCCAACATGGAACTGTAGAGGAGAGTCTACTGAACGAGCCAGTGCCTGCCGCATCCCAGGACTGCCATCTGTTGAGTTACGAAGGTGGAGGCATTACTTTTCATTCAACCCTCGAATAGGTTTACTCCAAACTGTGCTAAGGCTTCCTGCCAAAGTGGAGCTGTAGAGGAGAGTCTACTGACTGCCGTCTGTTGAGTTACGAAGGTGGAGGCATTACTTTTCATTCAGCCCTCCTATTGTAGCTGTCGCCCTCCCCTGTCCAGCTGAAAGACTTTTTAGCAGCACCAGCCTTCCTTGGGTGGCGGAAGGAGACGGGAATCCCAAGCGCTTGGGAAGCGAGAGGACGAGGGAAGCCCTTCGTTTGGAGCCTCTTCCATTTCTGCCCAGGTTTCTCTTGAGCCTAATGCATTGTGGGCTTTTCAAAGGCTGTTGACGGTGTGCACCTTCCAAGTCTTGGCAAAATATCGTCAAACCGCAGCTGGAGACGGAAAATGCAAAACCTCGAGAGCCTGCTTGAAAGTTGGATCCCAGCCATTTGGCCAAGTTCTCTCTCTCTCTTTTTGGGCCTTGTTAGCAAAGCGGCAGCAGTCAGACCCGAACCCAGCCACCTGTCGTTGCCAAAATCGGGCCGAAGGCAAAAAAGAACGTGGGTGGGAAAGGAGGGCCCTCCAGACGTCTCCCTCGGTTTCCTTGCCACCAATGCCGACAATTGCGCTGCTTTCAGACAAAAACGGGTGAAGAAACGGGAAGGCGAGGAGGAGGAGAACGAGCGACAAGCTGTCGTGGATTCGTTTCCCCGTCTGCTTCCGAAATTCCAGGCGGAGAAGCAAAACGTGACTTCTGTGGAGGCTTTGAAGGAGAGGCTGGGCGGCCATCTGTCGGGAGTGCTTTGAATGGGGTTGGACTTTAGGATTTTATGAAACCATCGTTTGTTGAGCAGGACAACATCTTCCGGAGGCAGGAGCGGATTCGGAGGACACCAAAACCTTTTTGGAATTGGATCCCAACTCAGTCACAATGCGGGCGGTTGCCTCGCAGCTCCAGGGTTTCCTCGATGACACCGATTACCTGGACCGTTCGCAGTCTGGCTTCAGGCCTGGGCACAGTACCGAGACGGCTTTGGTGGCCTTGGTGGCCTTGGTGACAGGGGCGGTCCGACGTATACGCGAAGTAAGCGGCCGCTTAGGGCGCCAACTTCTGGGAAGGGCGCCATCTTCTGAGAAGGGCGCCGCGACACCGGCCGCGCCGCCATAGCAAACCTCCCTGCTGCTGCGTCGGCTTCAGCGCCTGGCCTGCAGGAGCTTCTGGTCATGCGCGGAGATTTTCACACATGCGCAGTGGCTCCAGAGCTGAAGTTGAGCTCCGGAGCCACTGCGCATGCCCAGAAGCTCCTGCAGGCGCTGAAGCCGAAGCCTGTAAACACGTCACGTCAGCACTCCGTCCGTATTCGGCACGCAGGGGGCGGAGGCAAAGGGAGAGGCTTAGCCCCCTGCGTGCCGAATACGGACGGAGTGCTGACGTGACGTGTTTACAGGCTTCGGCTTTTGCGCCTGCAGGAGCTTCTGGACATGCGCAGAAGCTCCTGCAGGCGCAGAAGCCTGTAAACACGTCACGTGATGCAATTGGGCAGGCAGGGGGCGGAGGCAAAGAGAGAGGGGGCGGAGACAAAGGGGGCGCCAAAGTAATGTTCACTTACCATATAAAATAACCTTAGACCGCCCCTGCTTGGTGGATGACCTCCGCAGAGAGCTGGACGGGGGGAGTGTGACTCTGCTCGTTCTCTTGGACATCTCAGCGGCTTTCGATACCGTCGATCACAGTATCCTTCTGGGGAGACTTGCCGGGACGGGACTCGGGGGGCTCTGTTCCTTCCTGGAGGGTCGTTCCCAGTCGGTGAAGCCGGGGGGATTCCTGCTCGGACCCCTGGCCTTTGACCTGTGGGGTCCCGCAAGGATCCATTTTACCCCCCATGCTATTCAACATCTAGATGAAACCGCTGGACAAGGTCATCCAGAGTTTTGGAGTGCGGTGCCACCTCTACGCAGATGACACCCAACTCCACGACTCTTTTCCACCAGACTCCAAGGAAGCCCCTCGGATCCTGGACCAGTGCCTGGCCGCTGTGACGGTTTGGATGAGGAGGAACAGGCTGAGGATCAATCCCGATAAGACAGAGGTCCTCCAGGTCAGTCGCTCATCTGACCGGGGTATTGGGTGGCAACCTGTGCTGGACGGGGTTACACTCCCCCTGAAGTCACAGGTCCGCAGTTTGGGGGCTCTCTTGGACTCAGCGGTGACGCTTGATGCTCAGGTGTTGGCGGTGGCTGGGAGAGTCCTCACACAGTTAAAACTCGTGCGCCAACTGCGACCATACCTTGTGAAGTCGGACTTGACCACGGTGGTCCACACCTTGGTTACCTCTGGATTGGATTACTGCAATGCGCTCTACGTGGGGCTTCACTTGAAGATGGCCCGGAAACTTCAACTTGTCCAACGCTCGGCTGCCAGACTAATAACTGGGGCAGGTTACAGGGAGCGGTCGACCCCCCTGTTCAAAGAGCGCCACTGGCTGCCGTTCATTTTCCGGGCCCAATTCAAGGTGCAGGTGATTACCTACAAAGCCCTAAACGATTTGGGACCTGCCTACCTTTGTGACAGGCTCTCCTCTGGTCCTATAATTAAATATCTCTCCTGGTCTTACCCTCAACCGCAGGATATAGAGTTTGTCCTGTAATTACGTATCTCTCCTGGTCCTATCCTCAACCGCAGGTACGGATCCCGTGGATATAGAGTTTGTCCTGTAATTACGTATCTCTCCTGGTCCTATCCTCAACCGCAGGTACGGATCCCGCGGATATAGAGTTTGTCCTGTAATTACGTATCTCTCCTGGTCCTATCCTCAACCAAGGTTTTAATCCAGGACTAAACCGTTCTGTCCTGTTTCAATAGAGAATGGTAAGTTGTTTTATAGCCAGGTCGTAAATCATCTTGGTGAAAGAGATGTGTCAAACCGAAACAGTTGGGTGCCGCACGGCTTGGGAAACAGAAGTCGGTGCGGGAATTGTCGCCCTCGATGCCAGGAAGATTGGAAAGGAGTGGGGGGGAATAGAAGGTGACCTTCTCTAGCAAATGGATGCCGGTGGCCTGAGCCATAAACCATCTTCCCGCTGACGCAGACTTTTCTCATCTGGGGTGGCAAAGGACTCCCGGGAAAGTCTCTTAATGGGATTTGAAGGAAATGAACGGAGGGAGAAGGTCGTTGGGGAGGTCGAAGGCACCTCACGAAAGGGGAACGTTGCCCGTCTATTTCCCGACTCTCGGATTTGGGTCTAAAGGGACAGGGTGATCCATCCTCCTCCTCCTCCTCCTTCACAGTGTTGCCATTGACAGAAATCCCATTAAGCGGTCCTTAGCGGTGCCACTGAAAACGTCACGCTCGGTTTATCGCATGCGCAGGCTGTTCCTCGTGCTTCTTTACCCGCCTACAGAGCCCCGCTGCACCTCAGGCCGCCGCTCTGCCGGGGTCCATGGAGGCAGGCCCGGTTGCTGTTGGGGCGGCCTCAGGGCCTCCGGCGGGCTGCATCCCTGCCCGGAATGAGTAGGAGGAGGAGGACAAAACACGTCCGCTCGCAGCCCGAACCACCGACGGAATGAGCAAAAAAGGCGACAGGACGCGAGGGGCCGCACACCCGCCTCCCTTCCTGAGGCCCGTTGTAATGTTATCATTTGATAATAATATTTATTTTTTTAAAGTCGCAAAACAGCGAGTCCGCGTAAAGTGAACCACCAAGTAGCGATGGAACACTGTAGTTCCTACAGTCGTGTTGGGTGAGTTCGTGTGTCGTCCCCCCCGCCCCTCATCCGAAAGAATATTAACATCGACAGCGACATGTTCACTCACCGTATGTGTAAGTCGACGGCCCATAACGGGCTGCGCTCTTGCCTTTCGCCACTGTACTCAGAGAAGGGGGTGACCCCCTCTTTGTGAAAGGATTTGTGCACAATGCTCATGTCGGGGAGACAGAGCAGAATGTAAATCAATTGGTCCCTTCCAATTACCGCCCAGTTTCGAACCTGTCATTTCTGGGCAAGGTGGTTGAGAGGGCAGCAATGGAGCAGTTGCAGTCCTTCCTAGATGACGCAACTTGGCTAGACCCCTTCCAGTCCGGCTTCCGTTCGGGGCACGGGACAGAGACGGTTCTGGTCTCCATCACAGACCAGCTGCGTTGCCACCCGGATCAAGGCGGATCAGCGCTGCTTGTGTTATTGGACAGCAGCGTTTGATACAGTCGATTACGATCTTTTGACTCACCGTCTTGCCGGGGTGAGTTGGCTGTCCTCCTTCCTCCAGAACCGGACACAGCGAGTGAGGAGGGGCGAGGTGGTTTCTGGGGGTTCTCCCCTAATTTGTGGGGTTCCCCAGGGGGCCATCCTTTCCCCTCTATTATTCAACATCTACATGCGACCACTTGCCCAGCTGGTGCGCAGCTTTGGGCTTGAGTGTCACCAGTACGCTGATGTCACTCAGCTCACTCTGGGGATGGAAGGTCGGCCTGACTCTGTCCCCGATAATTTCCATCTTTGCCTCGAAGCTGTTACTGGATGGCTGCAAGCCAGTAGGTTGAAGGTGAATCCAGCAAAGACGGAGATCCTCTGGCTGGGTCGCCCGGGTGGTGGGGACCTCCAACTTCCAACCCTGGACGGCGTGGCTTGATGCCCGTCGTCAACAGTAAAAAGCCTTGGAGTCCACTTGGACACCCGGCTTTCTATGGAGACTCACGTCTCCATGGTTAGTGGGCTTGCGTTTTTCCACCTCCGCCAGGCTCGGAAGTTGGCCCCCTACTTGTCTTGACGCGACCTAGCCTCGGTGATCCAAGCCACGGTCATCTCAAGGTTAGACTACTGTAACGCTCTTTACATTGGCCTCCCTCTGTCGGTGACCTGGAAACTTAAGCTGGTGCAGAACGCTGCAGCTCGGGTGCTTACTGGCGTGCCTGTGAGTCACCGCATGACACCCATCCTGCAGGAACTGCACTGGCTGCCGCCCATTGAATTTTGGATCACCTTCAAAGTGCTAGTCTTGACTTTCAAGGCCTTGTATGGTCTGGGGCCAGTGTACCTGAGGGACCGCCTGACCCCATATTGTCCAACGAGATCACTGAGATCAGAAGATCAAGATCTACTTCTTATCCCGAGTGCCAAAGTCTACCGCCTCACCTCGAGGAGGAGAAGGGCATTTTCCATCATTGCCCCTACATTGTGGAACTCCTTACCGCCAGAGATCAGGTCACTCGCGACTTGGCTTTCCGGGAAGCCTGTCAGACCTGGCTGTTCCGGCAGGCCTTTACACTCTAAGCTGGCCTAATTAAGTTGACCTAACTTGGTAATCTCAAGTTAAGTACTGTTATTAATGTTCTAATGTGTAATGTTTTGATGTTTTTAATGTTTTATTGTACTATCTGCTTTGTTGTTGTTTGAATTCTGAGCCGCTCCGAGCCACGTGGGAGTGGCGGCCAAGAAATCGAACAAACAAATAAATAAATAAATGCTCACATTGGTGCCCAAACTTCAGGCACGCCTGATGACGTGCTTTGAGACTAACGCTGATATCTTCTTCTTCTCCTCCTCCTCTCCCTTTCCCCCATTCGTCTTTTCTCCTCCAGTGTTCATCATGGCGTTCGGGCTCTTGGTCTACCCCTTCGGCTTGGCTTCCGCCGCGGTGAGGGAACGCTGCGGGGACTCGGCGGGAGTCTACTATGCAGGCAACTGCCGGATCGGCTGGGGGTACATGCTGGCCATCGTGGGCGTCATGCTCTCCGTCTTCCTGCCCTTCTTTGCCAAATACACCCCCAAGGAGCAGGCCTCGCCCACCCCGATACCCACCATTTTATAGTATTTCCTCGGCCCTTTTCCACCAAGGATCCTGCCGTTCCAGAATTGCGTTGACGCGTGTTCGCCATGCGCTTGAAAAACACAAGGACAGACCTGGCGGACGGGAGGCCTCGAGAGAAGGAGGAGAGATCTGGAATTTGTTCCCAATATTTTTTTTCAATATTTCCTGAGTGGAAATCCCCGCCTACCTCCCAGTTTCTTCTTCTTCTTCTTTGTGTGTGTGTCTTTTAAATCTTTTTAAAACCCGGATTCTCTTTTATATCTTCTTGATTTCACTGTCGAGCCTTTTCCGGGACTTGTAGTCGTGTGGGCCATAAGATGGAAGGACAGCACGTTATGCACCGAGGAAGAGGCCTCTTCCTTTTTGGCCTTTGGGTTGCGCGTGCCCATCCCAAACACAGAAAGACCCTTTTTTTGTCCTCCTGGGGTCATTTGCATTGAATTGAATCAGATGTCTTTGGTTGCAAAGGGAGGGGCGTATTCCCAGGTGCGGACCAGGCAGGTGTCCGAGTCAGCCTTGTCTTCCATGAGTTTTGGGACCTCGTCCCGTTAGGAAACACTCCAATACAGTCGGAGAACGATTTCCAACGGGTCCCATTACATGACGTCAGTCATCCACTGAAATACGTCTGCAAAATGTCGCTGAAGCGGAGTATTTGCACGTGGGATTTGCTGTTAAAATAGTAGAGTTTTCCGTCACCGAAGTGCGGTTTCTGTGCGCAATCGGGAAATCAGTCTGCGTCCCGTCGGCATCGACTAGACTTGAAACTCAGCAGCGAGCCTCCTGATCCCGGACTGTTTGTGACAGAAGCAGCCGCCATTTCTGTTTGGGAGGTCGAAGGACCGTGAAAGGAAGTCGGGAATGGCCGCTTTACCTCATTCTATTTTTAAAAAATATTTTTAACCGGAATATGCGCAATTTCTTCCTATTTCGTCAACAACTATTACGCCTCCTGAGAAGGAGACGCAGCGTCGTCGGGAGCTGCCGTCGCTTTCTACGTCGCCTCAAGGATGCCGTGAAGGAGCCATATCTCAGACATCAACCTTATCGTTCTGATATCCGATAGGATTAAATTCTTATCCGATTCCTCGGTTCTGTTTATTTCACGCCAAAAGGTAGCAATCAGGTAAATGCATTTACTACGCAAACGCGATCATGTTTTCAAATCTCGCGAGAGCGGTGATGCAAGACTTTGAGATCAAGACTTGAGTTTTCTGAACAGATTGGAAGGAGCCGGCCTTCTGTGGGGTGATGGATCCAAGTACGTTCAGAAGGTAAAAAATCATAGTATTTGGGTGTGCTTCCCGCCTGAAAACAGTATGCAATCAATTCAGAAAAAAATAGGATTCATACCCACAGAAACAGATGACAACCCTCGAGAGCAGAGTCCGAACCTCCGTCACATACTTCAGGAACGCCATGACCAGGTCGCCTTGGGTTGGTCATGACTTGAAGGCCCACAACCAGCGTCGTTCTCATCGTTCTCTCGCTGCCACTACGATAATCCCGGAGTGAAATGGCTTGCCAATGGGATGAGGGCAATTGGTGGGCTTGGAATAGAGTTTGCCTGGCCAAACATCCTCTACGACTCTCCGTGGGGCTTCTCAGTGGACTCGGTGGCCCTTGGCGCCCCTGCAGGCCCGCCTGGACCTGGTCTGTGCTTGCAAAGCTGGTGGGAAATATCCACTTGACTCCAGAGATCTCCTTGTGGAGAACCCATTCTGTCGGGCTTCATCCCTGACTGCACAAGGCTCCAGCTCTCAATGAGGAGAGTTAGCCTAGGTCAGGGCTGCCCAGGAAGTCGATCGCGATCAACAAGTAGCTCGCGAGCCCATCTGAGGTAGATCGCAGCACGATGGGGCGCTGTGCGCGCACACCTTGTTTGCATGCAGTCGCCGCCCCGCGCGCTTTTGCCACCACCTTCCGCCCGCGCGGGGCTTTTTCTGCCAATGAGGCTTTAGTGGGCGGGCCCTGGCGCCTGTCTCTTGACACGGTGTGGTGACGTGACCACCCATTGGTTGCTCCTGGGGGGGGGGGGGAGCAAGACAAAGGCGCGCGCAGGGATAGGATGCGAGGCTGCGGGAGGGAGGGAGTGTGTGTGTGTGTGTGAGAGAGAGAGAGAAGGCCTTGCCGGAGGCGGATAGCCCCCGCAGTGGGGCTGCAGCTGACGAGCGCGCCCTCGACGCCGGTGAGTGAGGCCTGGATGGGGCCCCGCCTTGCGCTTCGCCCTGTCTCTCTCTCGCCTCGGCCCTCGGAGGCACTGGGGCCCTATCCAGGCTTCACTCACTGGCGTCGAGGGCGCGCTCGTCAGCTGCAGGCCCACCGCGAGGACCATCCTAATCCCGCGAGGCCTTCTCTCTCACACACACACACTCACTCACTCCCGCCACCTCGCATCCTATCCCTGCGCGCCTTCGCCTTGCTCTCCCCCCCCTCCCCAGGAGCAACCAATGGGTGGTCACGTCACCACACCGTGTCAAGAGATGAGCGCCAGGTCCCGCCTCATTGGTCGAAGAAGCCCCGCGCGGACGGAAGGTGGCGGCGGGAGAGCGCGGTGGCGGGAGTTTATGCATGTGCACGCCAGGTAGATCTTTGCAACTTGGTTGTTATAAAGGTAGCCCACATGCTGAAAAAGCGTGGGCACCCCTGGCCTAGCCAGATTACACACATTCCCATCTCCCAAAATAGTTTCCAGATCGCAGTCATTCCCATCAAAAATTGGAATTTAAGCCACAAACGTGCCAATGTGGTTTCTTTGAGCAATAACTCTTGGGTTTCTGCATTTTTACGTTTGCCTCTTATTTGGCCATTATTCAGACTAAGGGTGGGCGGGTGGGTTTGCTTCTCATTTGCTTCTCACTTTCCCAACTTTTCTTTCCGGGCCTGGAGTTTCTCCAGGCTTTAATTTGGCTCCTTCCATCCGCCGAGAAAAGGAACGGTAGGCAAATTAGTGAACAGTTTTATGCGTGTGTTCGCCGCACCCGTGCCTTTTTTTTTGTACAGTTTGGCCTCGTATATGCAATTTTGGCAAGCGGTTTTCGTCCTATAACTCCTTCACACGTTTGTGCAGAGATTCCTCGCTCAGGGATTGACATTCAACCACCGAGTTTGCCGCAAGCCACGTCCCTGATGAATATGGATTTGTTTGGAGTTCTTTAAATACCAGAATTAACCATTTTGTTCCCAATTTTAGGGAAAGAAAACAGGCGTTTTGGTTCAAGGAGAACCATGTTTTCCCGGGCTTCCAGGACGTTAATTCGCATGGTTTCCCCCCTGTTAAAGCAGCCATAAAAACGGGCGATAGGCAAGTGAATTGTCAGGCTTTGTGCCCACGACAATAAAAGATATCTCCCCATCAAACAACAACAATAATAATACTACATGCATTCCTAAACTTTTTCTTTTTTTTTTTTTACACTTGTGAAGTTTGAGGAAGTGCCAAATTTTGGAAGGTGATGCTGAGTTTGGCCTGACATCTTGTTGACTCAGAAGTGAAAACAATTCTTGCGAGTCTTCGAAATAATATAATGTCCATTTTTAATCAGATCATTTGGTGTTTTTTGGGATCCTGCCCCATTCCAGTGTCTATGTTATTATCGGACTACACCTCCCATAAGAGGAATGAATGCTGGGATTTGTGGTCTCAGTAGTTTCCAGACATGGTTTCCCCCTTGAGTAACGCTCATCCTGTTTACGGTCCGATATGCCTTTATCTCTCGTCGTTCGACCAAACGGGAAATGCGGAAAATCCGTGATTGGGAAGTAAGAGAAATGCAGGGTTCGGGTGGGCCGCCATCTTTCCTGTCCTAGCCAGCCGGTGCCTTTTCCAATCGGGCCGAACTGTTCGTAGTCGCGAGCAATGGCTGTTAAATATAAAATGTTCATAACGCAGTGAAAATGGTGTACCGTGTTGTTGTAAAAAAAAAACCCACAAAACCAACCCTGTATGTTGTATGTGTCTGCTTTCTTTCCTTCTTTCCTTCTTTCCTTCTTTCTTTCTTTCCGGTTTCTAGAACTTGAACGGACTCACCACTCTTGAACAATGCTTCCATTTTGTAATTTGAAAAGACTAGGGACCATTGCTTTAGGTTCGACATTTCCTTAAGATTCGTGGCTATGCAGGTTCGAAACGAAAAAAAGAGACTGTTTCTCGTGGTCCCCGAAGGAGATTCGCCGCGCACTCGTCCCTCCGCCACGTTTGCGTTTCCGACTTCTGCGGATTTGATTATTCGCAGATTTGACTGTCTTCTGAGAATGGCGACACGAACGACCAATTCAGGTCCAACTTTTATTCTAAAACTATATATATATATATTTTAAAAATCTATATAAAGATTGTACATGTAACAAAAAAAGTTGTGTTTTCCATGACTGTGGTTTTCCCCAGTATTTTTGTCAAAGTGGTCCCTTTTTTTAGATGACTGGCGTCCCTCGTATTTGACTTGTGGAAGGAAACGCTTTTCATGGTCTGAAGCGTGACTTTTATGACTTGCCAACACTGTGTTCTAATAAAGCAATGCCTTGCTCTTGGCGCAGTTTTGCTCTCGCGGTTTTGTGTCGTATCGGGGGGGGGGATGGGACGGGGGCAACTTGCACGCCGGGGGGCATCTTGTGTAGACGAGTCTCTTGTTTTGATGTCCCCATGACCATCCTTGTCCAGTTTTGAGGAGGATGGACCATGGACGATGGGACTTACAATACCTTCACTCACTTCCTGAGACCACTGCGACCCAAACCAATGACGGATCAGGACTAAACTTGGCACAAGGAGCCCCCATGACCCAATCTACATCCTGATGCGCTTTGTGGAATGACAGGCCATGGCCGATGGGACTTGCAATACCTTCACTCACTTCCTGAGACCACTGCGACCCAAACCAATGATGGATCAGGGCTAAACTTGGCACACGGAGCCCCCATGACCCAATCTACATCCTGGTGTGTTTTGGAGGAGGATGGAACATGGAGGATGGGATTTGCATATCGGAGTTGTAGTTCACCCAACCACTAAACCCAGCTGACATTGGATCTAGACCTTTCTCAAATAACTCGGGCATCGCCGGGTCCCCAAGCTAGTATAATAATAACTTTACCCATCTTTTGGAGTTTAAATTCGGTCACTTTATGGCAAACGCCGTATGAAAGCTACAAAAAGAACAGATTCCTTATTGATTGATTGATTGATTGATTGATTGATTGATTGATTGATTGGGCTTGCATACCGCCACTCCCGAAGGCTCGGGGTGGTTTACAATATAGAAGATAAAACATAGAAGGTAAAATACAATAAAAAGGGTAACATCCAATAAAACACGGTATGACATAATGAATTTTTCACAGGCAGTCAAAAGCCTGTCTAAATAGGAAAGTCTTACATGCCCTGCGAAAGGTGTTTAGATCTCGGAGAGCGCGAGTCTCCGGGGCCAGTGTATTCCACAAGGTTGGAGCAATGATGGTAAAAGCTCGCCGCCTAGTTGAGGTGAGGCGGAAGGACTTGACAGAGGGAATAGTCAGAAGGTTCAGGTCTTCTGAACGTAGTGATCTTGAGGGGGTTGTATGCAGGGGCGGCCTCACCTCTCCCGGGGGTAGGCAAACCTTATCTTTGCGCCCCCGGCGGCTCCTGGACGCCCTCGCGCATGCGCGCTGGCATCCCGCACGGCCCCGCAAGCGCCCCACGCGGTGCCGCGCATGCGTGGCGATGTCCTGCCCGCAGCAGCGAGTGCGCCCCGAGCGGTGGCGCGCACACGCGCGACGTCCTGGCCGGCCGCGCATGCGCAGTGGCGTCCTGCCCGGCCGCGGCGAGGGTGTCCCGGCGGTGCCGCACACGCGGCAACGCCCGGCCGGCTGCGCATGCGCAGTGGTGTCCTCCCGGCCGCGCAAGGGTGTCCCGCCCAGCCACGCGCACGCCGGGCGGCAGCGGGGCGTGACTGGCTGCGGAGGCGCAGCGGTGGCGCGCGGGCGGCCAGCGCGGCGGTGCCCCTCCCAGTTCGCCGGATCACAGACAAAGGTAGGCCAATGTAAAGAGCGTTAGTCCAATCTTGAGATGACCATGGCTTGGATTACCGTGGCTAGATGGTTCCGGGACAGATAGGGGGCCAGGCGCTTCGCCTGTCGCAGATGGAAGAACGTGATTCTGCTGACAGTTGAGATTTGGGTCTCCATTGACAGCAGAGGGTCCAAATGGACACCTAGGCTTTTTACAGATGGTGACGGGCATAAGGCCATTGGATGTCCCTATCGCCCGGATGACCCAGCCAGAGGATCTCCGTCTTCGCCGGATTCACCTTCAACCTGCTGGCTCGCAGCCATCCAGTGACGGCCTCAAGGCACAGATGGAAATTATTGCTTGTGACGCACTAGACCACTGATTCTCAAAGTGGGCAGTACCGCCCCCTGGTGGGCGGTGGGGCGACCCAAGGGAGCGGTGGGAGGCTTAGGGTAATTTGGGGGGGGGTGAACCCCTTTAAGGGTGTGGTGAACGATTGGCCGTTTAGGAGGGGTCGCGCAACCCTCTTCTTTGGCCCTGCCCACTTCGCTTTGACCTGCATATTAGATATTTGGATTAGAATTTGTAAGATTTGGAACATTATTTATGAAGTAGCAACGAAAATATAGTTGGGGGTCGCCACAACATAGGAACCTTATTTAGGGGTCACGGCATTAGAAAGGTCGAGAACCACTGCATTAATACATATATCTTTCTGTTTATTTGCTATTAAATTAAAACAAAATAATTTCTAGGGGGGCTGTGAGTAAATATTTTTTCTGGAAAGGGGGCGGAAGGCCAAAAAGTTTGGGAACCACTGCACTAGACTTTGGGGCATTTTCCCGTCTTTAAGAGAGAAGATGGGAGAGGAGCATACGTTAGCCTTCAAAGACTGCGTGTTGGGGAACGGGGAAACAAGAGGGTTGGGAATCATGTGCAGGCATGACGGTGCGTGTCTCAGTCCTCGGCCTACCTTGCGGATTTCTGCAACGGAGTCGGTTCCGGCTTGGTGGTTTCCCATCCGAAATCTTTATCAAAGCCAAAAGGACAAAAGGAAAGGTTTGTCAAAACTGTAGGATATATATATATTGCAACTCGAAAGCACACAACGACAACACAATTATACAACCCAGCGCAGTCACCTAGGCCTTGTTGTCCCATTTGTGTTGTTGTTTCCTCCTGTTTCAACGTCAGTTCAGACATTGCTCACACAAAGGATACGAAACCAACAACCACATTTATTTGTTTGTTTGTTTGTTTGTTTGTTTGTTTGTTTATTTGTCACGTTTCTATCCCGCCCCTCTCAGCCCGAAGGCGACTCGGGACGGTTTACACAAGGCAGTCTCTGCCCTCCAATACAACACAAGCAAACAAACCAAAAAAAAACCCCAAAACCCCATATAACAACAAATTAACAATTAAAAACATACAATTGCAGTCTCAGCGTCATGTTGAAATCACTTTCCGTCACATCATCGTCATTCCATAGATCTAATTAAATCTTTATATTTCATCTATAAAATGCCTGCTCAGACAGCCAGGTCTTGACCTTCTTGCGAAATGTCAGGAGGGAGGGGGCCGATCTGATGTCTCTAGGAAGGACATTCCAAAGCCAAGGAGCCACCACTGAGAAGGCCCTGTCTCTCGTCCCCCGCCAGTCGCACCTGCGAAGAAGGCGCGACCGAGAGCAGGGCCTCTCCGGATGATCTTAAGCATCTCGATGGTTCATAGGGAGAGATGCGTTCGGACAGGTAAGTTGGGCCAGAACCGTTTAGGGCTTTAAAGGCTAAAGCCAGCACTTTGAATTGTGCCCGGTAGCAAACTGGCAGCCAGTGGAGCTGGCACAACAGGGGAGTGGTACGCTCCCTGAGTGCTGCTCCTGTTATCAACCTGGCTGCCGTCCGTTGCACCAGTTGCAGCTTCTGAACAGTCTTCAAAGGCAGCCCCACGTAGAGAGCATTGCAGTAATCTATATGGGATGTAACCAGAGCATGGACCACCGTGGTCAAGTCAGACTTCCCAAGGTATGGGCGCAGCTGCCGCATAAGTCTTAGTTGTGCAAATGCTCCCCTGGTCACCAATGAGACCTGGGGTTCCAGGCTCAGTGATGAGTCCAGGATCACTCCTAGACTGCGAACCTGTGTCTTTAGGGGGAGTGTCACCCCGTCCAACACAGGCTGTAACCCTGTTCCCTGTTCGGCCTTGCAACTGACCAGGAGTGCCTCTGTCTTGTCTGGATTCAGTTTCAATTTGTTCGCCCTCATCCAGTCCGACACAGCGGCCAAGCACCAGTTCAAGGTCTGAACAGCCTCTTTAGTAGCAGGTGGGAAGGAGTGACAGAGTTGGACGTCATCTGCGTACAGGTGACACTGCACCCCGAAACTCCGGATGACCTCCCCCACGGGCTTCATGCAGATGTTAAACAACATGGGAGATAGTAGTGAACCCTGAGGAACCCCACAAGGCAAAGGATGAGGGGTCAAGCAGGTGTCTCACAATAACACCTTCTGAGATCGGCCCTCCAGAAAGGACCGGAGCCACCGCAAGACCGTCCCTCCAAGGCCCATCTCTGCATTATTTAGAATCTGAAATGATATCGCCTCTGAGCATGGACAACATCTTTGTCGTTGTTTACAATTGTTTACTACATTATTTACTTTCCCATTTCTGGGGGAGTTGCAGTGCAACGCAACCAACGGAGCTGACCTTTGAAGTAGCAAAGTGGGGGGCAGTTGGCCCTCTCCCCCAGCAGCCCAGCCTTTGACCGGAATGAATGAGATTAATTATTGTCACGATAATTAATGCTGGCGGCAGGGTTTGGCATGGATTGGAGACGGCAGAGCTCCTTCCCTACGGCTTGGCGTTCAAGCCCTTCTCCTTAACGCAAGGAGACAAGGCCGCGAAGGGAAGGCCCGGCGCCACGGGCAGAACTCCCTTCTGGAAGAAGTGTAGCATCTCCATCTGTATCTGTATACCTTAATAAAGTGGAATGTTTGTATGTATGTATGTGTGCGGAGGGCGGAAGGGCGGAAGGGCGGAAATGTGGCAGCTATTTGCATAAAGTCCTTTGATTGGCCAGCCTCGCCACTCCAAAATTCTAAGGCACCAGAGAGAGGGCATTGATTGCCACTGATTAGCCAGCATCCCAGAATCCAGGCCTCTACATTCAAACAACAGGATTTCTTCCCACTGAGGGGAAATATGCGCCATCCACATTCCCTCCCCACTTGGCTCTGTGAAAACAAAATGGATTCCTGCCCCCCCCCCCCCCAGCTTTTAGAAAACGGCTGCCTGCCATTTGGCCTTTTAAAGTTACCAATTACCAGCAGAGCAGGCCAGAACATTACAGGCCCCAAAAGAGAGTTTAGGGCAGGATGGGCCACGAATGATGGGATTTGCACTACCCTCACCCAATTCACTTCCCAGAAAACACTGTAGCCCCTACAAATCACAGACCAGGCCCAAAATTTACAGTACGGCTTCATTAATTTGATTTCCCTGACTAGGCCTCAGTTAATGGGACATTGTGTATGGCCTGAATTAACAGTAACCAACCTTGGCACACTGAGCCCCTATGACCCATGATTCATTCTACTGCAGTTTGGAGTAGGGAGGACCATGGATGATGGGACTTGAAGTACCATCACAGGTTATGAGATTTGTAGTACTTTCAAACTCTTCATTCCCCACAGACCAAACTTGGCACACAGTACCCCCATGACCCACACTCCATCCTACTGCAGTTTAGAGGAGGATGGACCATGAAGGATGGGATTTCAAGTACCTCCATTCACTTCCCAAGCCCGCTGCGACCCTCATCCAGTGCATAATCATGACCACACTTGGCACAAAAAGCCCCCATGACCCAATGGACGTCCTGATGCAGTTCAAAGGGCGGACCACAGATGATGGGACTTGAAGTACCTCCACTCATTTCACCAGACCATTGCCAACCTCATCCAAACACTGATCAAGACCAAACTTGGCACACAGAGCCCCCATGACTCATTCTACATTCTGGTGCAGTATTGAGGAGGATGGACCACGAATGATGGGACTTGAAGTACCTCCACTCACTTCCCAAGACTGCTGCGACCCTCATTCAATGACTAATGAAGACCAAACGTGACACACAGAGCCCCCATGACCCACTCTACATCCTGGTGCTGTTGGGAGGGGGATGGACCATGGATGACGGGACTTTAAGTACCTTCACTCACCTTCTGAGACTACTGCGACCCTCATCCAATGAATGATCAACATCAAACATGGCACTAAGAGCCCCCATGACCCACTCTACACCCTGGTGCTGTTGGGAGGGGGGTGGACCATGGCCAATGGGACTTCCAGTAGCTTCACTAACTTCCTGAGACCACTGCAAGCCACATACACATCTCATAGGAACCAACCTTGGCACACAATGCCTTCCTCAAATAACCCGCGCACCGCCGGGTCCTCAGCTAGTTTGGAAATAAGTAAAAGGGAGAGAGACCCGGGTGGTTGGAACTTACCTGCCAGCATGGCGGAAAAATCAAAATGGTCGGCATTGTTGTTGGAACCGAGCTCGTTTTGAAGCGGGTTGGACGTGAGCGGCTGCCGGGACCTTTTCCTCTGGTTGAACAATGGGACAGCAAGGCAGCTTAAAGTTGAGAGTTGTAGCATCAAAGAGATTATTAGTCAACCCACCCGCATTCATTAATACATATACATGCTTGCTATTATTATTATTTATAGATTTATTATCTCATATCTCTCTCGGCATTATTTCGCGAACGGAGATTCTTAGGAAGGACTCATAATCCCAGGCTTTTTGCAAGCGCGTTGATGACTAAGAAGGCCAATCTGAGATAGGCAAGTCCGGTTGCAGAAAGCACAGCAGAAAGTCTCCTTGGGTGATGTTGTTTCCAAGTTGCGGTTCTTTCTGCCTTGTCGAGACCCATTCGGCGTGTCTTCTCGAAAGAGGCTGCAGCATTGTGGACAGTGCGTCTCCATGCCTCCCGATGTGAGGCCAGGGTGGACCATTGTTGGTGGTCAATCTGGCCGAGACATTATTGGCCTGAGGCCTATTCAAAATGGCGGCCTGAGGGGAAGGAAGATGACCGCCAACGAAGCCAAGACCTCCTTCATCCACTTTTGGGGGGGGGGGCTACCTTTGAAATCAATGCAAATTAATACAAATCGTTACCTTTATTATCCCAATAGCCTTTTGAGAAAGCAAACCGATCTAAAAAGAGCGGGATTTCCCTCTCAAAATGACATTAATTTCAAAGGTAGCCCCCCCAAAGTGGATGAAAGAGGTCTTGGCCGTTGGCGGCCATCTTCCTTCTTCCTTCCCCTCAGGCCGCCATTTTGAATAGGCCTCAGGCCAAGAATGTCGTTTTGAGAGGGAAATTCTGCTTCTTTTAGATCAGTTTGCTCTCTCAAAGAGCTATTAAGATAATAACGATTTGTATTAATTTGCATTAATTTCAAAGGTACCCCCCAAGTGGATGAAAGAGGTCTTGGCTTTGTTGGCGGCCATCTTCCTTCTTCCTTCCCCTCAGGCCGCCATTTTGAATAGGCCTCAGGCCAGGAAAGTAGTTTTGAGAGGGAAATTCTGCTTCTTTTAGATCAGTTTGCTCTCTCAAAGAGCTATTAAGATAATAACGATTTGTATTAATTTGCATTAATTTCAAAGGTACCCCCCCAAAGTGGATGAAAGAGGTCTTGGCTTTGTTGGCGGCCATCTTCCTTCTTCCTTCCCCTCAGGCCGCCATTTTGAATAGGCCTCAGGCCAAGAATGTCGTTTTGAGAGGGAAATCCCGCTCTTTTTAGATCAGTTTGCTCTCTCAAAAGGCTATTGGGATAATAAGGATAACGATTTGTATTAATTTGCATTAATTTCAAAGGTACCCCCCCCAAAGTGGATGAAAGAGGTCTTGGCTTCGTTGGCGGCCATCTTCCTTCTTCCTTCCCCTCAGGCCGCCATTTTGAATAGGCCTCAGGCCAGGAAAGTAGTTTTGAGAGGGAAATTCTGCTTCTTTTAGATCAGTTTGCTCTCTCAAAAGGCTATTGGGATACTAACGATTTGTATTAATTTGCATTAATTTCAAAGGCACACCTCCCCCCAAAGTGGATGAAAGAGGTCTTGGCTTTGTTGGCGGCCATCTTCCTTCTTCCTTCCCCTCAGGCCGCCATTTTGAATAGGCCTCAGGCCAAGAATGTCGTTTTGAGAGGAAATCCGCTCTTTTTAGATCAGTTTGCTCTCTCAAAAGGCTATTGGGATAATAAGGATAACGATTTGTATTAATTTGCATTAATTTCAAAGGGTACCCCCAAAGTGGATGAACGAGGTCTTGGCTTCGTTGGCGGCCATCTTCCTTCTTCCTTCCCCTCAGGCCGCCATTTTGAATAGGCCTCAGGCCAGGAAAGTAGTTTTGAGAGGGAAATTCTGCTTCTTTTAGATCAGTTTGCTCTCTCAAAGAGCTATTAAGATAATAAGGATAATGATTTGTATTAATTTGCATTAATTTCAAAGGTACCCCCCCCCCCAACGTGGATGAAAGTGGTCTTGGCTTTGTTGGCGGCCATCTTCCTTCTTCCTTCCCCTCAGGCCGCCATTTTGAATAGGCCTCAGGCCAAGAATGTCGTTTTGAGAGGGAAATCCAGCTCTTTTAGATCAGTTTGCTCTCTCAAAAGGCTATTGGGATAATAAGGATAACGATTTGTATTAATTTGCATTCATTTCAAAGGCACACCCCCCTCCCCCCCCCACCAAATGTGGACAAAGGAGGTCTTGGCTTCGTTGGCGGCCATCTTCCTTCTTCCTTCCCCCCAGGCCGCCATTTTGAATAGGCCTCAGGCCAAGAATGTCGTTTTGAGAGGGAAATCCCGCTCTTTTTAGATCAGTTTGCTCTCTCAAAAGGCTATTGGGATAATAAGGATAACGATTTGTATTAATTTGCATTCATTTCAAAGGCACACCCCCGCCCCCCCAAAGTGGATGAAAGAGGTCTTGGCTTCGTTGGCGGCCATCTTCCTTCTTCCTTCCCCTCAGGCCGCCATTTTGAATAGGCCTCAGGCCAAGAATGTCGTTTTGAGAGGGAAATTCTGCTTCTTTTATATCAGTTTGCTCTCTCAAAAGGCTATTGGGATAATAAGGATAACGATTTGTATTAATTTGCATTCATTTCAAAGGTACCCCCCCCCCCAAAGTGGATGAAAGAGGTCTTGGCTTTGTTGGCGGCCATCTTCCTTCTTCCTTCCCCTCAGGCCGCCATTTTGAATAGGCCTCAGGCCAAGAATGTCGTTTTGAGAGGGAAATCCCGCTCTTTTTAGATCAGTTTGCTCTCTCAAAAGGCTATTGGGATAATAAGGATAACGATTTGTATTAATTTGCATTCATTTCAAAGGCACACCCCCCTCCCCCCAAAGTGGATGAAAGAGGTCTTGGCTTCGTTGGCAGTCATCTTCCTTCTTCCTTCCCCCCAGGCCGCCATTTTGAATAGGCCTCAGGCCAAGAATGTCGTTTTGAGAGGGAAATCTGCTCTTTTTTAGATCAGTTGCTCTCTCAAAGAGCTATTAAGATAATAAGGATAATGATTTGTATTAATTTGCATTCATTTCAAAGGCCCCCCCCCCCCCAAATGTGGACAAAGGAGGTCTTATAGTCGAGGCAGGAAGCCCCAAACCCAAAAAGAACAAACAGGAGAGGGTCCCCAGTATCCCTCTTGGCCCCCGGCCCAAGTTGCACCAGTACCAAGCTTTTTTTCCTTTTCTGCCCCACCTGGTCCCATACACCACCACATCAACCTTGTCCCTCCCAGGAAACCCAGCCACCATTACCTCCCGTCTCCACATTTACAACACTTCATACAGCACATAGCATGGAAGACATTTTGGCCACACGTTACAAAACAATAGGAAAGGACATCTTTCCCCAGTATCCCTCTGCCACACACATTGCAATAACACTTACAACCCCATAAGCAGACCACCTCAAGACAATAGCAAATGCATTCCCCCTCCCTCCAAGCAACAACAGCCAGGCCACTTCCCACCCAGGCCTATGCTAGGCCGCTGCAGTCCCCTAAACGCCTTCCCCTCTCCCCACAGGAAAACTTTCCAAAAGTTAACCAAAACAAATCAAAACAATAAATAAACACTCTGCCATTTCTCCCATCGTTTCCTCTTCTTCCTTCCTCTCTCCCTATCCTTTCTCCGGCCTGGGGAAAGCATATCCCAGCTCAAAAACGACAGCTTTTGGGGCAGTTCGGCCCAAAAGATCTCTTCAGGGGTGGGTGAAAGGCAAGGGTTGATGCCAAAGGAAGATCTAGTTCTCTCCAGTACTGCAGCCTCATTTGCCCCTTTCTGATTGTTTTTTCTTCTCCTGGACTGTTCCTGATGTTTCTTCCTGGCTGATTTAGCCAAGAAGCCTTGTTTATCACCATGGACCCTCTCTGCCTTGGAAAAGGTAGTTCATCAAGGACAAACCAAGAAAAGAGGGGGGTGGGGGTAGCTCTGGGCTATCAGGGAACGAAAGGAGAACCACAAGGTGGGTGTAACAAGCTCAGTGGTCATACAAGATGTTATAACAGCTGGTTTAAACTAATAAGCATGAAACATTATATGTC
>JARBWK010000020.1:13840906-13883406 GCA_030556195.1 Anolis apletophallus
AGCTAGGCCATGGCCTAGGGGCGCAAGCCGGGCGCACATAATGGACCCAAAAAAAGTTATAAAATATTAAAATAATCACGCCGTGATTGGCTCCTGCCGCCTGGTACCCAAAAGAAGGCGGAGCCAAGGCCGGACTCCTTCCCGCCGTGTGCCAATGGGGCTGAGGGAAAAGGTGTGCGTGCGCTGTCACTGAAGAGAAGGGAACGCGTCAGCCTCAGCCCTGCCCATATATCTATGGCGCTGCTTCTCAGCCAGTGCTTCTGTGCCTGAGGGGAGGGGAGGGGGGCTTGGCCTGGCCTGGCTCAGAGCGACTTCCTTCGCAGGCTGCTGAGGGAAGAGGAGGCCGCGGGAAAGAAGGGCGGCGGGCGGCGGGCGGCGTGGCGGCCCGGAGGGGAGCCTGAGGTGGAGGAAGGCCCCGACTCTGTGCAGCCGCTGGGCCATGAGCCGCATGCAGGGCCGCCTCTGAAGCCGCTGCCCCGGACGAAGAGCATGCTCTGGACCCAGCCCGGCTTTCCCCGTCCCTTTGGGCCTCAGCTCTGCGGCACTCGCTCGCCCTCCTCTGCCTCCTTCCCGAGGGGTCACTAACTCGCTCCCCGCCACACAAAGGGGCCCGTTCCCTTCTCTTCAGTGACAGCGCACGCACACCTTTTCCCTCAGCCCCATTGGCACACGGCGGGAAGGATGCGGCGGTGCAAGGCGGGGGGGGGGGGGAGGTGGCGGGTTGCGGTAGAGGTTGGTCAAGCAGGAACTCGCCAATCAATGCCAACCATAGCTTAGAAAGCTATACAAAGACGGCACAGGCCCCCTTTCCCAAATTTTTTAAAGCCTTTTCTCGAGGGGCTGGCTCTAAAATGCGCCAAAACCATGTCATCATCCTGAGGAGCTGCATGCTGGCGAGACCTTGGCGTCCATTGCAGTTTTAAACAGGGCTGGCCACGGTGGTCCACGCTCTGGTTACATCCCGAATAGACTACTGCAACGCTCTCTACGTGGGGTTGCCTCTGAAGACTGCTCGGAAGCTGCAATTAGTCCGACGTTCGGCAGCCAGGTTACTAACGGGAGCGGGGCACAGGGCGCATGCACCTCCCTTGTTGCGCCAGCTCCACTGGCTGCCAATGAGCTTCCGGGCACCGTTCAAAGTGCTGGTTTTAACCTACAAAGGACCTATAGGGTTTTGGCCCAGTTTACCTGTCCGAACGGATTCTCCCCTACGAACCATCAAGGACATTAAGATCCTCTGTAGAGGCCCTGCTCTCGGTCCTGCCGGCTTTGCAAGCGCGGCTGGTGGGGACGAGAGACAGAGCCTTCTCTGTGGTGGCCCCTGGGCTGTGGAACTCCCTCCCAAGTGGTGCTAGGCCTGCCCCCTGCCTCCCTGTTGCCCTTTAGGAGGCTGGTGAAGATTTGGATGTGGAACCAACCTTCCCAGAATAGGCTGAGATGGCTACTATCTGAATGTTTGACCATGTTTACAGATTGAGTGGAATTGTCTTAATGGCGATGAGGTTTCGTGCTGGGTTTTTGTGTATTTTAATATGTTGCTGTAGTTGTTTTTAATCTGTATGGCATTGAATCTTTGCTGTGATGCCGGCCTGAGTCCCTCGAGAGAGAGAGAGAGAGAGAGAGGTCAGGAGGTCGGGGCACAAAAGTTTTAAATAAATACAGTAAATAAATAATAATAAACAGCACTACCCCAAATATTGTAAATGGTCTCGAAAGCCTTTCAGGGGAAAAAGGGGGGAAAAGCAGCTCCTGCCTACTGATGGAAGGACTCAGTAACGAAAAGATGTGTTGGTGTGTAGAGCTCTGGACACTGGCTTTGAGCAGACGGGACTTGCCTGCCCGGAAGAACTGGACGTGTCAGAGCTCTTCGATGGGAAAGGATCTTCCGGCCTTTTGCATCGCCCCAAGCGCTCAGTTTTCCTGAATGGCAGAAAGGCAAACGAGGTCAGATGTCACACGTATATTTTCCACATTCTCCATTGAATTCAGTCATAACTTCCTTTGATCAATATTGAGCGAGGTGGGAATGGGGTGGGTGATGCTCCCCAACTGCAACTGTTCCCTAATTTAGAGAGCCAGTGAGGAGTGACATTTGGATAGCCCCCCCCCCCCGGATGTAGAAAAAATGGTATATTTAAGTCTTGCCTATACAATATTCTGAAGAGATTGATTTTGCACGCTGTGTCATTTTTCTTTTACATAGTGTCATGTAGCTGTTTTTATTTATTTACTGTATTTATGTACTATTTCTATATGCCGCCCTTCTCAACCCCGAAGGGGACTCAGAGCGGCTTACTTACAGCAAACAACAACACTGCCAGAGTGGCTTACAGTGTACGTATCACAATATTACAACACAACAATTAACATTACAACATATTGCAATATTGTTAGCAATATTGCATGTAATACAAATATACAAATTATAATATTACCATATAATTATTGTATCACATTATCATTGGCAGTATTATACTGTGTTACAATACAACAACACCAATACCAAACGCATATTCCACATACCATACCGTAATCATACTATTATTATTATTATTACATTACAATTATTATACTATAACATAATACAATATATTGACATTATAATATATTATATTATATCAAATCATAATGCAATGTAACACTATATTATATTATATATTATTATATTATATCATCTTTAAAATAATAAATAACATTATTTATTTAAACAAATGACTTATTCAAATAAATAATTCTATAGAATTATTTCAAACAATTAATTTTAAATTATAATGCAATGTAACACTTTATTATATTATATATTATTATATTATATTATCTTTAAAATAATAAATAACATTATTTATTTAAACAAAATAAAATTACTTATTCAAATAAATAATTCTATAGAATTTTAGCATCACTGATACTACTTCTGCAAAAAGTACAGAGTTCCCTCACTTATTGTGGGCGTTAAGTTCCAGGACTACCCGCGATAAGTGAAAATCCGCGAAGTAGGGACACCACACACACACACACCAGCTTGACACCCCTCCTGCCTTTCTTTCCCTGCATGCTGGTCCCCCCCTACCTCCTGAGCACTCCCTCCTTCACTCACACCCTTCCTCTTCCTCCAGAGGCAGGGCAGCGGCAGCAGAAGGGGCGCCAAGACAGGGCCATGGCTCCCTCGCCCTGCCCTTCGCTCAGGCCCAGTGCCGCTATGGTAGGAGCAACAGGAAACCCAGGCCTGGCGCAACATTTGGGAGCCCGGCAGGAAGGCCTGCTCCTGCTCCTCTGAGGCACCACCAGGGGCGGTCTAAGATTATTTTATATGGTAAGCGAACATTACTTTGGCGCCCCCTTTGTCTCCGCCCCCTTTCCCTTTTTTCTCCGCCCCCTCTCCCTTTGCCTCCGCCCCCTGCCTGCCCAATTGCGTCACGTGACGTGTTTACAGGCTTCTGCGCCTGCAGGAGCTTCTCTGCGCATGCCCAGAAGCTCCTGCAGGTGCTGAAGCCGAACCTGTAAACACGTCACGTCAGCACTCCGTCCGTATTCGGCACGCAGGGGCGGAGGCAAAGGGAGAGGTTAAGCCGAATACGGACGGAGTGCTAACGTGACGTGTTTACAGCTTCGGCTTCAGCACCTGCAGGAGCTTCTGGGCATGCGCAGTGGCTCCGGAGCTCAACTTCAGGTCCGGAGCCACTGTGCATGCACGAAAACCTCCGCACATGCCCAGAAGCTCCTGCAGGCCAGGCGCTGAAGCCGACGCAGCAGCAGGGAGGTTTGCTACGGCGGCGCGGCCGGCGTGACGGCGCCCTTCCCAGAAGATGGCGCCCTAAGCGGCCGCTTACTTCGCTTATACGTCGGACCACCCCTGGGCACCACCAGGAAGGAACTGAACTGCAGTAAAATAGCATCTTTACCTATGGAAGGGCTACTGCCAGTATCGTGAGTGAAATAGATATATTCACTCGGTTTATGTTGTACCTTTGAAGATATATTATTTGTGATGATAAATATTTGAGATTACAGTGCTTATTTGGAAGCCTCAATACAATTTGTTATATTTTGCCATCCCAGAGTGTGGTATATATTCTGTGGTCTGTGATTTGTAGGGGTGTGAATTTTCTGTGGGAAGTGAATTGGGTGTGTGTGTTTGTGCCTCAGCCCTTTGCCTTATCCTCCTCTGGCAGTTTATTATGGGTCGGAATGTTCATGTTGGCTGGCCAGTACAGGAGTTATGCAAATCCGCCCTTATTGGCAGCCAATCATGTTGTCAGAATGTAGAGGCTGGGAGAGTCGTTGGCAGCCCCGGAGGATGCTGGGAAATGTAGGGTTTTTTTTACTCGTTGTTTTGGGGGCCTTTTAGGTTTTTTTGGGGGGGGGAGTTTCTTTGCTACAAACCTACCTTGTCTGAGGCCTATTTCTGTTGGCAAGTTTGGTGTCTCTGCGTTGTAAGGTTTCTCTGTTTGGGACGGTCGTTCCATGACGACTCTTCCTTTATATATATAGATGGACATGCTAAAATACACCCAAGCACCCATTTCTCCCTCCCTGCCATTTCCCCACAGAGATGACCAGGCAGAAAGTAAACAGAGAGACCTGGTAGCTGCAAAGCCATTTGTTTCTCAGAAATATAAAGAATGGGAGATGGTAAAATACACCCAGGCACCCGTTTCTCCCTCCCTGGCATAATATATACACAGATATTATTAGGCAGAAAGTAAGAAGACCGACCTTTGTGCTTCAATTTGGACAGGAAATGGCTCCCAAAGCATCCTTTTTTCCTTCTCCATCGTTGCTCCGCCTGCACGCTCCAAGCGCGCCTGAGACTCCAAGAGGGAGAATGGGCTCTTTTGCGCATGCGCGCGGGCCACCTGAGCACCGCGCGTCATCCAACGCCGCAACCCTCCTTTGCTCTGTGACGACTCTGAGAGGCTGGAGAAGGAGGGAGGGAGGAGGGAGGAGGGAGGGGAGCGGAAGAGCCAGAGCACACTAGTGTGCCGTGAGCGATCCTCAGGTGTGCCGTGGGAAATTGGAACCTCCAGGAAGGGGGGAAGAGTCTAGTGCAGTGTTTCTCAACCAGTGTGCCGTGGCACACTAGTGTGCCGTGAGCGATCACCAGGTGTGCCGCGGGAAAAGCTCTCTGCCCCCCTTCTTTCCCCCCTCCTCCTGCCAAACTCCTGCTGCTTGGGAGAGGAGGAGGAAGGGCCGGGCGCCGCCTCCTTCGGCCGTTTCCCTAACCAGCCTCCAATCCGCCATGACTCCCGCCATGACTCCCGCCCCTGCTGGGAGTGCCGAAGCCGGAGGAGGAGCCAGGACACGCCATGCCCCGCCCCCTCCCCCCGGCTTCAGCACTCCCACAGCTTCTCCAGCCTTGAGGGGGCAGTGCCAAGCCAGCGGTGGCAGAGCCAGCACAATGCTGGCTTTGCACTGCCCCCTCAAGGCTGGCGAAGCTGTGGGAGTGCTGAAGCCGGGAGAGGGGCGGGGCATGAAGCCACCTGGCTCCGCCCCTCCCCCAGCTTCAGCGCTCCCACAGGTTTGCCAGCCTTGAGGGGGCAGTGCCACACCAGCAGTGGCAGAGCCAACACAATGTGGCTTGGCACTGCCCCCTCAAGGCTGGCGAAGCTGTGGGAGAACTGAAGCCAGGGGGAGGGGGCGGGGCGGGTCATGGCGTGGCCTGGCTCCTCCCCCGGCTTTGGCACTCCCAGCACCTGCTCCCAGCAGCTCACCATCCCCCAGCCATTCTTTACTGTGTTAGAGTGTCATTTTTTGTCATTTTGGTTGGTGGTGTGCCCCCGGATTTTTTAAATGTTAAAAGTGTGCCGCGGCTCAAAAAAGGTTGGGAAACACTGGTCTAGTGTGTTGAAGTATAAAAACCCTAAGTAACCTACCTCTTTAAAGGCACAAAACTACAACCACCCCCCTCCCCACCCGTTGTCTACGTGGTCTCTCCCTCTCCAAGCATTGGGAAGGCCCCCCTCCCTTTCCCCAAGTAGAGACTCCTCTTGCCTCCTGGGGGTTCTGTGTGGGAAGTTTGGCCCAGTTCCATCATTGGTGGGGTTTAGAAAGCTCTTTGATTGTAGGGGAACTATAAATCCCAGCAACTACAACTCCCAAATGTCAAGGTCTATTTCCCCCGAACTCCATCTGTGTTCATATTTGGGCATATTGAGTATTCATGCCAAGTTTGGTTCTGCTCCAACATTGTTTGAGCCCACAGTGCTCTCTGGATATAGGTGAACTACAACTCCAAAACCCAAGGGCAATGCCCACCAAACTCTTATAGCATTTTCTCTTGGTTATGGGAGTCCTGTGTGGGAAGTGTGTGTCTTTCTGCCATTCCTGCCAGGATATCTATGTTGTGTTCATCGAAACAGGCCCAGGTATCACGCTGAGTGTATAAATACATTTAAAGACATATTAACTCTACGTATGACTGTGTTAGAGTGTCATTTTGTGTCATTTTGGTTGGTGGTGTGCCCCAGGATTTTTAAAAAATCTACAGAATCAAAGAAGCATATTATTGGTCTTTGGTTAAGCACATTGATAACTTGCTAGTTTGCCTAAGGTTGGGGTTGTCACCCAGGCACCATGTAACAAAATTTGGGGGGAAAATTACGTTCCTGGTTTAAAATTGTTATTTCCATAAATTTCATTTTTGTGGCTGCCACAAATGATGTTTAATTGGTTGAGACCCTATGAGGTATTCAGTGAAAAACTATAGCAAAATGTGCTGCAGGATGTCCAAGTTTTGGCAGTTTAATAAGCTTTCCCCCTGTTATGATAGAATTAGGAAATGACACTTACAACCCAGGAACAAGAACCTAAACTGACTAAACTCAAGTCACTCAGCATTCTCTCCTAGCCTTGGCTGGCTCTGCCCAGCGTTACTATGGTTACTCAGCCTCCCTGCATTTTGTGTGGGCTGATGTTGGCCAATGGGATTCGCTGGCGGCCGCAAAGGATGCTGGGAAATGTAGTTTTTTGTATCGTTGTTTTGGGGGCCTTCTAGGGGTTTTTTTTGGGGGAGTTTCTTTGCTAAAAACCTACCTTGCCTGAGGCCTATTTTTGTTGCCAAATTTGGTGTTTCTGCCTTGGATGGTTTCTCTGTCTATGGTGGTCGTTCCATGACGGGACCTCCTTTATATAATAGATTTATTTATATTGTGTTTGGCATCGAATTGTTGCCTTTTGTTAGGCCGCCCTGAGTCCCCCCCCCCCCCCCCTTGGGGGTTGAGAAGAGCGGGGTAAAAATGATGTAAAGAAATAAAGAAAGAAATAAATCTCTTTAAAATTATAATGCATCTTTTTAGATTGGATGATTTTTTCCCTTCCTTTAGTTATGCATGTAAATGGTCGGCCCTCTGTATCTACTGATCCGGTATCCACAGGTGGGAAACATAGAAAAATACCCCAAAAGACAACCCTTGATCTTGTCGTTTTATACAAGGGACAACATTTTCCTCTTTGAATAGGACTTGGGCATCCAAAATTTCCGTGTCCGTGTAGGCCCTGGATCCAAACCTCAGCAGATACAAAGGGTCTACTCCACACCACATTTCAGATGGCATACCTTTGGCAGGCCCACTGCTCTTGGTTGTTTTACTTTGGAAGCAGCCTGTTCAGGGTATTTAAAACCAGGAATATGAGCCAAAGAGGACGGCCCGTATTTAAAAACTCTAAAACCAGGGCAGTAAATAAAGAGCAACCATCAGAAAACTGGGGGATTCCAGGCATGAAACAATCAGGGCCAGCTAGCACCTCCCAACAAAGGATTCCCCCAGGAAGGAAGGAAGGAAGCAGCCAGGTTTTGAAGCTGGAAAGCCATTCTATGCTAATCCAAGAGGCCGGTGGCAACATTCACATCTGCCTCAAAGAGAAAAGAGTTCTTTCTCCCACCCTGGACCTTATGCCACAGATCTATAAACCCCACTTGCCTAGTTTCCCACAGATCTCACAACCTCTGAGGATGCCTGCCGTAGATGTAGGCGAAATGTCAGGAGAGAATGCTGCTTCTGGAACATGGCCAGGCGGCCCAGAAAACTCACAGCAACCCAATTTCATGCTCATTTCAACCCGTGACTAGATCAACACCATTAACAACTCTGGAAACAACTCTTGAAACTAACCCAAACAAAACCTGCAGACCATCTAACCCAGGCCTGGGCAAACTTCGGCCCGCCCTCCCGCCCGGTGTTTTGGACTCCAACTCCCACCATTCTTAGCCGCCTACCGGCTGTTAGGACTGGTGGGAGTTGGAGTCCAAAACACCGGGAGGGCAGAAGTTTGCCCAGGCCTGACCTAACCAAATAGCCTGAGGTGCACGGATTCAGAAGAAAACAATGTGCTGCCTCTTTGGACCCCACCCACCGCTCCGAAGGTTCGGACTGGAAGATGGGCACCCCACAACTGAGCGGAGAAGAGAGGCTTCTCTCTCTGGAGACACACACGTGGCCGCATTCGGAGCGGGTCAGCAAGGCCTTGTTTTACCTCCTGACAGGTGGGTGATACTGGGGGGGGGGTTAATGGTTACCGTAACGAGAGGACACCCACCAAGCCATTGGATGTCTTTGATCTGAATCCTACAAAGTAGAACGAATGCACTTTGACGCCATGGTTCAGTGCGATGGAATCACGGGAGTTGTAGCCTTGCAAGGTCCAGAGTGCTGATGCCTCACCGAGCTACACATTCCAGTGCAAGTGATATCAGACCACATGAATGCTAGTGTCAATGCACCCCAAGCCCCGTTACAGCTCTACAAACCGTGCCCAAGGCGTTGCTCAGAGCAAGCATGGGAAATCCCAAGCAGCCTTCCCTCTCAAGACACCATTGGCTATAGTAGTAACTCAAAGGAGTACATTCGAAGTTCCTGCCACTCCGAGTACTGTTCCAAATTCAGTTCCCTGGGGTGATTCAGAGGGTTCGTACCTTCGTGCCCTTCCCCGTCCCAGGCAGCAACCTGTAAGCACGTTTTCATTGGGAAAGGGATGTCAACAACCCAGTTCAGGCCGAAGTGGTCACCTTGGAAGGGAACGGCAGCTGGCTCTCCTCCATCGCTCCGCGCAGGCTCACCTCCCGCCACCCAAGGGAAGGTGCCAGGTCCGACTTCAGCCTCGAAGCTGCTCTCCGCGCAAAGAAGAGCACGTGGGGTTGAGAAAGCTGTGTGGGAAATGCCTCAGAGGGCACTTCTCTTGACCAATCCATTATTAGCAGCATTATACTATACTATTACTATGATATGTTATTAGCATAGCACAATAGGCGTATTATGAATTATATTGTACTATACCACTAGACTGCAATATTATTAGTACTATTACATGTGTTATCTATCTATATCTATCTATCTATCTATCTATAAAAATCGAGTCGTCGTGGGATGTCCTTTATACACGGCCAAACTATACCCCCCAGAAACACAAAACCCACGACACACATTCCCCCAGACCACAAGGTACAATCATAGCACCAAAAAACACCCCAAACTACCTTGCAACCCCAAAAACAGCCCCCCAAAACCGCCCATTTCCTCCCGTTCTGCGCTGGCCGCAAGCGCTAGACAGAGGCAGAGCAAACGCGCAGGCGCACTCCGACCCCCCTCCCTCCCTCCCTCCCTCCTTCCTCTTCAAACCCTCCCAGCCGCTCCCGGGAGAGGGACTGCAAGAGGGGGCTTTGCAACGACGAGGGCGCCACCGTCCCCCCCTCTTCCGCCGCCTCCTCCGCCACCTCGCAGCCGCATCTCGCCCGATCTCAGCGGAGGCGGGAGGGAAGCTGCCCTTTTCCCGGGCACCTCTTCCTCCTCCTCCTCTCCCTGCCCTCCTTCCACCAATGAAGGGAGGAGTGCGGGGCCAGAAGGAGAAAGGGCTGGCCGGGAAAAGGTCAACAACCCTCCCACCTCCACTGGGAGGGAAGACACCAAATACACATATACACACACACATACACACATACACACATATATATACACATATACACACACACATACACATCTATATATACACACATACATACACACAAACACATATATACACACACATACACACACATACACACATGCAAACACATATACACAGACATACACATATACACACACACATATATACACACATACACATATATACACACACATATATACACACACATACACATATATACACATACACATATACACAGACATATACACAGACATCTACACACACATACACACATATATACACATACACAAACATACAGATATATATACACACACACATATATACACACATATACACACACATCCACACATACAAACACATATACACAAACATACACATATACACATACACACACATACACACATATATAAACACACATACATATATATATATACACACACACATATATACACACATATATACACATATATACACACACGCATATATACACACACATACACCCACACATACATACACACAAACATACACATATATACACACAAACAAAACACATGCCCACATCATTTCCAACCCTTTCCCAGACTGCCTCGCATCTCCTAAATAGGGCACAGCAACGCGTGCCGGGTTCAGCTAGTATAGTATAATTGATCTATGCAAGAACTCCAACATTCTAAGGCACCAGACAGAGGGCATTGGTTGCCACTGAGAGACAATTTGCATAAAGGACTCTGATTGGCCAGCAAAACCAATTTTAAACCAAGGAATATGCAACAGCGTTGCCACTATGGGATTTTTTGCATAAAGGACTCTGATTGGCCAGCCTCAGATTTCCAACATTCTACGGCCTCAGACAGAGGGGATTGGTTGCTACTGAAATGGTATTTGCATAAAGGACTCCGATTGGCCATCCACATTCCAACATTCTAAAGTGACTCCGTGAAAAAAGGAAAGGCCGCAGGCAGTCAGACACTGTGACCCAAAGCAGTGACGGATCAGGACCAAAATTGGCACACAGGGCCTACTTCACAACGCGACCCTCACCCAATGACCAATACAGACCAAAATTAGCACACAGAGCCCCCTTGACCCACTCTACACCCTGGCGCTGTTTCAAGGAGGATGGACCACAGATGATGGGACCTGAAATACCTTCACTCACCTTCCGAGATCCCTGCAACCTTCATCCAAGGAATGATCAAGACCAAATGTGATACGCAGAGTCCCCATGACCCACTCTACATCCCGGTGCTGTTGGGAGGGGGATGGACTGTGGCCAATGGGACTTGCAGTACCTTTACTAAGTTCCTGAGACCACCGCAAGCCACATACACATCTCATAGGGACCAACCTTGGCACACAAGGCCTTCCTCAAATAACGCGGGCACCGCCGGGTCCCCAGGCTAGTCACATCATAGAAATCAGATGAATAGGGTTTCGACAGTCCTCTTAATTCAGCTCCATAGACATGGATGGTCCACTTCGAAGGCCAAGAAAGCCCAATTTAGCCTCTTTAGAATGACAGAGCTTCCTGACAATGGGATGGCTAGTCCTTTAAGAGGACTGTTCCAAAGGACATCTGAACTAGGTTTCACAGGGGATGGCCTTATGAGACTGGAAGAGCCAGGGTCCAGGTGAGAAAAAAAGGTTCAGTGCGGGCACGCAATGTAATTTAGCGTCCAGGCCGAGGACTGTATGAGGAACAGCAAGGGTTTCCCCGACGGCAAAGCCAAGCCTTTGAGCAGTCCCAGGTCAAGGCATACACACCAACCCACATCCTTTCTATGACTTACGTTTGGCTCTGTACCCTTAGCGCAAGCAGGCTCTTGTTCCCTTCCGCTCCTTCCAGCCGTGCCCGTGGATCAGCCGGGGATGGACTGGCCAGTCTCTCGTAAGCGGCCAAGTCCACCATGTGAAGCTTCCCTCGCCGGCGCAGGATGATTTGGAAGCAGGCCTGGGAGCGCCCGGGTGTCCTGATGGAGGGAAACAGAAGACGCCGTGAGATCAGGAATTCACAAGGTGGACATGTTTCCTTAATGCCAACGTCGTCATAGGATTCTAATTCAACCTGTGCTGGACGGGGTTGCGCTCCCCCTGAAGTCACAGGCCCGCCGTTTGGGGGTTCTCCTGGACTTAGCGCTGACGTTTGATGCTCAGGTGTCGGCGGTGGCTGGGAGAGCCTTCGCACAGTTAAAACCCGTGCACCCACTGCAACCAGACCTCGTGAGGTCTGACTTGACCACGGTGGTCCACGCCTTGGTTGCCTCTAGACTGGATTACTGCAATGCGCTCTACGTGGGGCTTCCCTTGAAGGCGGCCCGGAAACTCCAACTTGTCCAACGCTCGGCTGCCAGATTAATAACCGGGGCAGGTTACAGAGAGCGGTCGACCCCCCCCCCCTTGTTTAAAGAGCTCCACTGGCTGCCGTTTACTTTCCGGGCCCAATTCAAGGTGCAGGTGATTACCTACCAAGCCCTAAACGGTTTGGGACCAGGCCCGGATTACCCATAAGGCCACCCTAGGCCATGGCCTAGGGGGGCAGCCATGGGGGGGCCGCAGGTCCAGACCCCCCCCAATTTTTTTTAAAAGTGCGCATGCGTGCAGCAGCGGAAGCGCCCCCTCCTCACTGCTCGCGCCGGCCCTGCCCCTCTTCCTTCACTGAAGGAAGAGGGGCGGGGCCAGGGCTGGCGCGAGCAACGAGGAGGGGGCCTAGGACTTCCCTCCGCCCCCTCCAGTCCTGATGCGAGAGGAGGGGGCGGAGGGAAGTCCCGCCGCGGCACTGCCCCCTCCTCACTGCTTGCGCCGGGCCCGCCCCTCTTCCTTCAGTCAGTGAAGGAAGACGGGCAGGCCCAGCGTGAGCAGCGAGGAGGGGGACTAGGACTTCCCTCCGCCCCCTCCTGACGCAAGAGAGAGAGGAGGGGGCGGAGGAAAGTCCCGCCGCGGCGGTGCCCCCTCCTCGCTGCTAGGGGCGGGCCCGGCACGAGCAGCGAGGAGGAAGGGCCCCCCGGCAAGCGGCCCCACCCCCTGGAGCAGGGGCGGCGCTTCAAGAGTGTGGCCTAGGGCGCCACAATGGGTCAATCCGGGCCTGTTTGGGACCCGCCTACCTTTGTGACTGGCTCTCCTCCCATGAGCCAGCCCGAGCCCTTCGCCTCTCAGGGGAGGCCTTCCTTTCGCTCCTGCCAGCCTCACAAACTCGGCTTCTCCTCTGTGGCCCCCCGACTCTGGAATTCCCTCCCGGGAGAGATCAGCAATGGCCCCTCACTGGAATCCCTCAGGAAACAACGGAAGACCTGGTTCTTCCACCGGGCCTTCGGAGAGTGAGCTCCCCAAATGCCCCCGTTTCTATGAGTCCTCCCCCCCCCCCCCATGTGACCTTTTGTGCCCAATGCTACGCCTAGTTCTCCCCCGAGTTTTTAAAATACTCTATATGTCCATGCGGCCCGCCCTGTTGCTTTTGTTTTTAGATTCACTTGTATTGTTGTGTTTATTGTTTTTATTATGTTTATTGTTTTTCTAAGCTCTTGAATTTTATGATGTGTTGTTTGGGCACGGCCCCATGGAAGTCGCTCCCGGATGCGGGTTATAAATAAAGTTTTATTATTATTATTATTAATTTGAAGATCACAAAACAACCTCTTTTGAGAGAAATGGGGTTGGCTGTTTCCCAACCAGTGTTCCGTGGCACACCAGTGTGCCGTGAGCGATCACCAGGTGTGCCGTGGGAAATGGGAACCCCCAAGACCCTTCCTTCCCCCTCCTGCCAAACACTTTTCCTTCTCCCCTCGGGCTCCCTTCTTCCCAGCCTCGCTCTGCTCGCTTTGCCTCGCTTTGCTCTGGGGGGGTCTGCGCAGTAGCGCCCGCACGGGTCACCCCTCCCTCCCTCCCCCCTCCCCCCCTGAACACGCTCACACTGCCCCCTCGGATCAAAATGGCGGCAGAAGCGGCAGTGGAGAAGGAAAAGTGAGTGTTGGGCAGGAGGGAGAAGAAAGGGGCGAAGGGGGAGGAAGAGGCCTCTGTCCAAAGCTGGCATGGGCAAACTTGGACCTTCCAGGTGTTTTGGACTCCAACTCCCACCATTCCCAGCAGCCTCAGGCCCTTTCCCTTTCCCCCTCAGCCACTTAAGCAGGAAAGGGCCTCAGGCTGTGAGGAATGGTGGGAGTTGGAGTCCAAAGCACCCAGAGGGCCGCAGTTTCCCCATGCCTGTTTCAGGGACCTTAAAGTGGTGAGCCTCCTTCCAACATTGGGATTCTGGATAGGAAACAAACAACATAACATAACATTGTTTGAGTCCACAGTGCTCCCTGGGTGTAGGTGAACTACAACTTCCAAACTCAAGGTCAATTCCCAAGCAAACCCTTGCAGTACTTTCTGTTGGTAATGAGAGTTCAATAGGCCAAGTTTGGTTCAATTCCATTGTTGCAAGAGTTCAGGATGCTCTTTGTTTGTGTGTTAACTATAAATCCCAGAACCTGTAACTCCCAAATGTCAAGGTCTATTTTTCCCCAACTCCATCTGTGTTCACATTTGGGCCTATTGAGTATTCATGCCCAGTTTGGTCCTGACCTGATCCATCATTCTTTGAGTCCACAGTGCTCTCTGGATATAGGTGAACTACAACTCCCAAACCCAAGGTCAATGCCCACCAAACGCTTCCAGTATTTTCTGTGGGTCTATTTTGACATGGCTCCCGTTTTCAACCACATAATATCTGTGTGAGATGAGCTTCTCTAGCTTGGCTGTGATAAAAACTCAATTTATTTATTTATTTTATTGAAAACTTTTGTGCCCCGACCTCCTGACCTCTCTCGAGGGACTCAGGCCGGCATCACAGCAAAGATTCAATGCTATACAATTTAAAAACAACTACAACAACATATTGAAATACATTTTAAAAACCCAGCATCAAACCACATCGCTATTCAAACAATTCCACTCAGTCTGTAAACGTGGTCCAGCATTCAGACAGTAGCCCACCTCAGCCTATTCTGGGAAGGCTTGGCTCCACACCCAGGCCTTCACCAGCCTCCTAAAGGGCAACAGGGAGGGAGGGGGCAGGCCTAGCATCACTTGGGGGAGAGTTCCACAGCCGAGGGGCCACCACAGAGAAGGCCCTGTCTCTCGTCCCCACCAGCCGCGCTTGCGAAGCCGGCGGGACCGAGAGCAGGACCTCTCCGGAGGATCTTAATGTTCTTGATGGTTTGTAGGGGAGAATCCATTCGGACAGGTAAACTGGGCCAGAACCGTATAGGGTTTTGTAGGTTAAAACCAGCACTTTGAATGGTGCTCGGAAGCTAAGTGGCAGCCAGTGGAGCTGGCGCAGCAAGGGAGTTGTATGCTTCCTGTGCCCCGCTCCTGTGAGTAACATGGCTTCCGAACGTTGGACTAATTGCAGCTTCCAAGCAGTCTTCAGAGGCAACCCCACGTAGAGAGTGTTGCAGTAGTCTATACGGGATGTAACCAGAGCGTGGGCCACCGTGGCCAAGTCAGGCTTCCCAAGGTACGGGTGCAGCTGGCGCACAAGCTTTAACTGTGCAAAAGCTCCCCTGGCCACCACCGAGACCTGGGGTTCAGGCTCAGCGATGGGTCCAGGATCACTCCCAGGCTGCGAACCTGCGCCTTCAGGGGGAGTGTCACCCCGCCAAGCACAGGCTGTGACCCTATGCCCTGTTCGGCCTCACGACTGACCAGGAGGACCTCTGTCTTGTCTGGATTGAGTTTCAATCTGTTGGCCCTCATCCAGTCCGTTAGAGCGGCCAGGCACCGGCTCAGGACTTGAACAGCCTCCTTAGTAGCAGGTGCTTGGCAGAGCTGGACATCATCTGCGTACATCAACTAAACACAGAAAGAGACTGGCAGCTGTTGGGCAAGACCTTCGTGGCCATTCCTGCCAGGATATCTATGTTGTGTTCATCGAAACAGGCCCAAGTTTCACACAGAGTGTATAAATACATTTAAAAACGTATGAACTCTATGTATGACTGTGTTAGGGTGTCATTTTGTGTCATTGTGGTTGGCGGTGTGCCCCAGGATTTGGTCAATGTAAAAAATGTGCCGCGGCTCAAAAAAGGTTGGGAAACACTGCTCTAGAGAACATACCACGCCCTTATTGAAGCAGCTCTACTGGCTCCCGACAAGTTTCCAAGCCCAATTCAAAGTGCAGGTTATTACCCATAAAGCTCTAGACGCTTTGGGTCCAACCTATCTTCGAGACCGCATCTCCGTCTTTGAACTGGTGCGGGCCCTATCTGCTGGGGAAACCCTTCTCTTGGCCCTACCACTGTCACAGGTGTGGTTGGTGGGGATGAGAGAGAGAGAGGGGGGGCCTTCTTGGTAGTGGCTCCCTGGCTCTGGAATGCCCGCCCCCCTCTCCCTAGAGAGAGTGGCCACCCTTCTCAGGTGACAAGAATAAAAGCTTCAGTGGCACCTTCTTCTTCCGGACTCCTTTGGTGAGATTGATAGCGAACAGAAATTTGGGGGGTCTTGCCTTGAAGGCAGACCAGTTAGACTCACCAAAGAGGGTCTAAAATGGCCTGGTGAGGAAGGAAGCCAACCAACCAATCCCCTTTCCCCTAAATTTCCCAAAAAAAACCTCACCAGGTTGAAGAGAAGCCACTGAGTTTTTTATTCATCCAGCTGGTACAAAGCATACATGTAATACATACGTTTTTATACTTTTCCCAAAACAGAACAGTTTTCAAAACTCCTGCCTGCTTGCCTCAATTGGCTGTGGGTCTAAGCCAATGGGATGAAAGAGGGGGAATGAATGGAATAATGAGTCAGGGTTTTGAAGATTAAGATGTGTTAATGAAGTTTCATTGATAAGGAGGAAATCCTAAATCTGGTGATGTTTGGCTATCTTTGTGTGGTGATGAAAAATAATTGGTTCCTGGCAGTAGCATGCTCTTCTGACAGGTTTTTCTTTGTTTTAGTAATGTGAGAGATTGTGGGATTTCCTTCCTAGTAAGATCAGATTTGGTCTTGTGAAATGACCCTGTTACACAATGAAGTGGCTGGGACATCCTGGGGTGAAGTTAATGGATTTCAACTCACAGGAATCAGAGTCCCACAAACTCCTTTGAAATAACTAACTACCTGGGAGGAAGTCAATTTTCCATTGCAGTTTGCAGGATTTTCCAGATTCCCCTATGTCTGAATCATGTTACATTTCATAGGAAAAAAGGCAAAAACATTCAGAAGTTACAATTTAAAATACAAGGATAGAAGGAAAAGGAAATAATAATAATAATAATGATACTCTTATACAGTTTCCAGGCATTTCATGAAGCTGCATAGGCAATAAACTCAGAGAGATACATTCATCATTTCATGGGGGAAATATTGCAGGATCCCTCTAGAAGAGATCTGGGTAAATACTTTACAAGGCAGAGAGCAACCTTTGAGGCCGAGGCAGCTCTCGCAGTCCAAACTTAGTCCTGAGGTTTATATTTCATGAAAAAAAAGGGGGAAAGTCCAAGTTGGGGGTTTTCCTGCAAATGTCCTTTATTCTGAAGAGGATGGAAATATCAGTCCATATGTGGGTATATGTACTGGGGGAGAGTTCATATGTTCTTGGAAAGAGTCCTTGATGCTCTGGGATTAGGAAAAGTTCATGAAGAGAGTCCTTTGAGGTAGAAATGTACTACAGATCCTGAGCTGTCCTGGGCCAGGCGAGGCCATCTTGCCTTTGTGGGGTTCCTTGGAATTTGCACACGGTGAACCCATGTGAGGCACAGGCAGCTAGAATCTGGTGTCCTTGGGTTTTTAACTATCTTACACAGAGTCCAGAAAGGGGGGGGGGTCACCTCCGATATCATTCCCCACTTTGGGGCATTGAAATTGCGGTCAATTTCAAAAAGCCCCAACATTTCACTGCGTTCTGGGCCTCTGTGTGGACAGATCTATGTGTGATTCTCTGGCAGGAGCATGAAGAGGTGAAAACTGAGATTCAGCCACTGGGTGGGCGACTGAAGTGAGTGTCTTTCGGCCTGGCATGAGAGATGAAGTATGAAGATGGAGATAGCGAAGGCTGGATGATGGAGGTTGTAGTAGCCAGCGTAGAGTGCAGGTTCCCAGTGGAGAGGATGGCGATTTGAAGCGCATGGTGGAGTTCTCCCATTCAGCCATAGGCAAAGGTCCTTAGGCCTGCTGGGGGCGCTGGTTTCTCCTGGCTGTGGCTCTCCCCCCTTGGCAATTGGAGGGAGAAGATGGGATACAGCAGGGTGCCTCCTGGTGGCCATAAACTTGTCCAGCACGTCTCCATTGAGTAGCAACAAGGATAGGGTCTAGAAAAGAAAGAAATTTACACCCCCCCCCCTTTTTCCCTCCCTCATCCCAGGCGATTCCCTTCCCTGGTCCCTTTGGTTAGTGCGGGGCAAGGAAAAGCTCATACACACCTAGTGGAGAGAGCCCAGGATCCTTTTCCCTGCACAGCCTCGATGGTCGCTGGACATCTTCCTTCAAACAGAGTCCCACCTGTCGTCCTCCTCACAGGATCCTTCCCCGTGGGGACGTCTAGGTCAGCCTCAAGGTGGGGCTGCCTCTTCTGGATTGCCTGAGGTCTGTTTCAGCCCTCTTGGAAACCTTCCCCTGGCTGTCCTCATCCTCACATGGGGATTTTCCATGGGCTTCCTCCAGACTCTGCATCCAGGAAGGTGTTGGTGGCAGGAGGGAGGGGATTTTGGGTTCTGCGGTCCAGCCGGTGTCCTGGTCCAGTTCTTCTGGGCTGTGCTGGGAAGTTGCTTGGACCCTCTTAAAAAGGTCTTCAAGGGGTTCTCTCCCCACTCCTCAAAAAATGGTTAGGGGAATCTACCTTGAACATCCTCACTCCTTTCATTCAGGAAAAATGAGACCAGGGAGAAGAGAATAAAATGGCCATGGGATGAAAAAAGAGAGAGGGAGAGAGAGAAAAGAAGAATTCTAAAATAGGAGAGCTTCCCCTTTTCCATAGGAAAACAGAATAGGAAAAGAGCCATGACTACTACAACCCAAGAGAAGATTGAGGAGAGGAAAGATATTTTAAGTTTTCTGTAACAAGAGCAAGAAGAGAAAAAGACAAGAGTATATTCCAAGGTACACCTTCCCCTCCCCCGCCAAAAGAGAACCCAGAAAGAGAGACAAAGGTGGAGGGAAATAACTATTTTTAAATATCAGGGGAAAGAGAGGAAGAAGAGAGAGAGGTTCCTTGGCTAAAGAGGCTGAGAGTAAAGTCCCTTTACACAGAGAGAAGAAGAGGAGAAAAAAACCCTTTGGAAACCCATGGTCCTCAATGGAGAGAAGATAGGCCATCTAAACAAGAAGAGCAACACACACATACATACGTACACAAGAAAGAACCTTCATGTTCCAGGCACATGGTGCTGGGGTGAAGAACAAAGGCAAAAGGTTAAGCTAATCCCTGGCTTCAGGCCTCAGGGCAGGTGAGAAAACAGAACAATGGGGCCGGTCAGAGAGGGGGACACACAGGAAGCCTCCACTTAAATCAGAGACAAAGAAACTCAGGACAAGCAACTCTAGCAGAAACCCATTTCCCATAGAGAGAGACAGAACCCAAACATACGCACACACCTTAGTAAAGGAGCCCATCCTCCCCCACTTTACAATTCCAAAGAGGAGAGGTCAGAAGACAATGAAGGGTAAGGGTGCCTTCTTCCCTGTTTTCAGGGGGACAAGAGAGGTAGACAGAGGGAGAACACACCCACCAGAGCCCATTTCACTAGCCCTCAATCTCCCAGGGCAAAGCAACTCAGAGTCCCATTGTACTGGCTGTGATTTCCCTACTCCCTTCCCTCCCACCCCCATCCCAACGGAAGAAACAGCCAAAGGAAAAAGAACACCTTAAACAAAAACCCACTCCTTCTCTGAGAAGGAGAGAACACTCACACACATGTTTGGAGAAGACCACAGGGCGAAAGAGGAGAGCAACAAGGAAAATAAACAGGCAGCCCCTCCATTTTTCCCACTAAGCAGGGAAAGGGAGGAGAGGGAAAAACCAGTGGCCAGACTTATAGGCGAAGGGAGACAAGGAACAAAAAAGGCTACACAACCCATGTCAAAATAGACCCACAGAAAATACTGGAACCCAAGGGAGGGGCAAAGGGGGAAAAGGCACATGGCTTTGGGAGAGATGGCAAGGATAGAGACCTAGAAAAGGGAAAAAGGGGTTTTCCTTACTTGGGGACCCCTAGAACTGAAAGAGGGGAAACTCAAAAGGTAGGAGTGAGATTGACTAGAACAGAGAAGGAGACATCTCCTCTCTACAACAACAAGGCAGGAAAAAAATGGGAAGGAGATCAGGGGTTCTGCCACTCCAGCCCACCCTGGGCGCCACATGGCACCGACCCTTCCCCCCCTCCTTTCCCCCTCTCTCCTCTTCTGCTGAGAGAGAGAGAGAGAAAAGAAAAAGGGAGATCCTTTCCCCCCCACAGGATAGAAGAGAAAAAGGAATACATAACAAAACAAAGAGATTCCCCCTCAGCCTCTGTTCTCCCCACTGGCACAGCCTTGGGGAGGAGGCTAAATGAAGGCCCAGGCCAGAGAAAGGATTCCTAGCAGGCTTCCTAAAGAAGAGAGTTAGTTACAGAGGAAAGGACAAGAGACAAGAACAGCTTTTCCGGGCTTATCCCCTCCCTTTACCCGGAAAGGGGTGGGAAAAAGATAGAAGAGAGTAATCTCAAACTTTGGGGCCAGAAAGTGAACAAAGGAAGAGAGAACTAAGAAGAGAGAAAAGAGGAAGAAACTTTCCCAGGGGATGGAGGCAGGTATTTCCAGAGAGACAGTTTGCAGCAAAGGAGAGAACAAGGGAAGGGAAGGAGACAAGAACATTTTCCCAGAACACCCCCCCCCCCCCGTTCCTTAAGTCCCTGAAAGGGAGGTTAGAGATGCCCTCTCGGCTGAAGGAAGAGAACAAAGGACAAATGATAAAAGAGAACAAAGAGCGAGTGAAGGAAAGAAGGGGAAAAAAGAGATGCACCAGAGAGGATTTCTTGGCCATGTGGCCAGAAAGAACGAAGAGAAGTAGGGTCTTCTTAGAAGGGAAAGGAAGGGCAAGAAGGAAACTCTGGTTTGCGAAGGGAAAAAGGAATGGGGTGAGAGAAAGGGAGGGTGGAGAAGAAAGGAAAACTTACATGGGAAAGCTTAGAGCGACCCAGACCCCCACTTTGCAGAGGGATGAGAAGGAAGGATAAGTTAAGGCATATTTGCACACAAGGGAGAAGAAAGGGACCAAACCCTCCAAGGGATTCCACTCCTAGCACTCCTTTTTCCCAGACTCAGGCAGTTCAGAATCCTATCCCTTGGCTGGGATCTATTCCCTCCTTCTTAGGACCAAAAGAATGATGAGAACCAGGGGCTTCTTAGGAAGATGGGGAGAGAGAAAGAGAACTTTAAGAGATGGGATGGCCTTCAAAGGAAAAGGGGGAAAGGGCAAAAGCTTGAGGGGGCAGTCATTAAAGAGAGGTTGCCACATAGGGGAAGGAAGAGAAGAAAAAGGGAGAAAAGAGTTTGAGAGCATTCTTTTCAGAGGCAGATCTCCCCTCCCCCCACATACCTTCCCAAAAAGGCTTCTAAGAGGGTTGGGGGGGAAAGGAAGAAGGAAGAGAAGACTTCCCAAGGAGACTTATGGAACCCGAAAGGTTCCTGAATGCTCTGAGGGATCTGGAGTCTATCAGCGTCTCAGTCGATGAGCAGGTTCACTCCTGGAACACCTCTCTTGCTAGAGCTCTCGACGAGATTGCCCCCAGGCGTTTTTTCCGACCCCGCAAACATCGATCTCCTTGGTACACAGCAGATCTTAGGTCGATGAAGCGGGAGAGGAGACGACTAGAGCGCGTGTGGAGGAAACTCCGCGACGGAGCCTCAGTATCAGCTTATAAGCTATTCAAAGATGCTTATGAGCGTGCTGTCAAGGCGGCCAAAAATGTGTACTTCTCCGCCTCGATAGCGTCTGCTAGCTCACGCCCGGCCCAATTGTTCAAGGTAATTCGGTCTTTGACGACGGTCCCTACTGTCCCAAAAAAATAGTGATCAGGCCCTCACTGCCGGTGCTTTCCAGAGCTTCTTCACAGACAAGATACTAAGCCTCCGCCGGGACCTTCCAGCCACGGTTGACACAGTAAGAGAACTTGAGACCCCGTGGCCCTCCGCCGGGCCCACCCTCGACCGGTTTCGGCCACTGGACGCAGATGCTGTTGATAAGATAGTGGCTGCAACTAGGCCTACCACCTGCTCCCTCGACCCGTGCCCCTCCTGGCTTGTTAGATCGTGCCTGGAGGGGTTACGTGGCCTCTGTTGAACATCGTAAACAGCTCCCTTGAGCAAGGAGTCTTTCCAGAGTGCTTAAAAGAGGCGGTGGTAGCTCCATTACTGAAGAAACCGTCACTAGACCCGGCGGTTCCCTCCAACTACCGACCAGTGTCGAACCTTTCGTACCTGGGGAAGGTAGTTGAGAGGGCAGTAACGGAGCAGTTGCAGTCCTTCTTAGATGATGCAACATGGCTAGACCCCTTCCAGTCCGGCTTCCGTTCAGGGCACGGGACGGAGACGGTTCTGGTCTCCATCACAGACCAACTCCGCTGCCAGCTCGACCAAGGCGGGTCTGCGCTGCTCGTGTTATTGGACCTCACGGCAGCGTTTGACACGGTCGACCACAATCTATTGATCCACCGCCTGGCCGTGGCTGGAGTGAGGGGGACAGCCCTTAAATGGCTGACCTCCTTCATAGAAAACTACGAGTTCCGTTCCGATATATCATTTGATGAAACAGCGTCAAACGAAACCAGCGGTCTCAGCGTGTGAGGAGGGGCGAGGTGGTCTCCGAGGGCTCCCCACTACTCTGTGGGGTCCCCCAGGGGGCCATTCTCTCCCCTCTGTTATTTAACATCTACATGCAGCCGCTTGCACAGCTGGTGCGGAGTTATGGGCTGGAGTGTCACCAGTACGCTGACGACACCCAGCTCATTCTGAGGATGGAGGGCAGGCCGGGTTCTGTCACCGATAATTTCCAACACTGCCTCGAAGCCGTTACTGGATGGCTGCGAGCCAGTAGGTTGAGGGTGAATCCGCGAAGACGGAGATCTTGTGGCTGGGTCGCCCGGGTGATGTTAATGTCCAGCTTCCGAGCCTGGACGGTGTGGTGTTATGCCCATCGCCTTCCGTAAAGAGCCTGGGGGTCCATTTGGACTCCCAGCTGACCATGGAGGCCCAGGTCTCTGCGGTCAGCAAGATCGCTTTTTTTCATCTGCGACAGGCAAGGAGGCTGGCCCCTATCTCTCCCGGAACGATCTGGCCACGGTGATCCAAGCCACAGTCATCTCAAGGCTGGATTACTGCAACGCGCTCTACGTTGGCCTTCCTCTGTCGGTGACCCGGAAGCTCAGGCTAGTGCAGAACACTGCCACCCGGCTCCTGTCTGGCACGCCAGCTGGCGCCACATAACACCTGTTTTGCAGGATCTGCACTGGCTGCCAATTGAGCACCGGATCACCTTCAAAGTGTTGGTCCTCACCTTTAAGGCCTTACACGGCCTGGGGCCAGCGTATTTGAGGGACCGTCTCACCCCATATTGCCCTCCGAGATCACTTCGGTCTGAGGACTCCAATCTCCTGGAGATACCTTCAGCTAAACTCGCAAGGCTGACTGCTACCCGCCGGAGGGCGTTCTCTGTCATAGCACCTACGCTGTGGAATGCCCTCCCGGCCGGAACTCGGGCTATGAAGGACTTGCTCCCGTTTAGACGGGCCTGTAAAACATACCTGTTTAAGCAGGCCTTTGGTGCGTAAGTCCTGCCCTTGCCCCGCCATCTCTTCCTTCTTCTGAGGATGATGTGCTGTTCATTGTGTTAACTGTGTTATTCATTACTGTACTGCTGTTGTTTTTAATTGTTTTTAACTGCTTATTGCCTGTATTTTACTGTGCCCTTCGGCTCCTGTAAGCCGCCGCGAGCCTCAGGGAGTCGGCGGCATAGAAGCCCGAATAATTAATAAATAAATAAATAAATAAATGACTTCAGCCCCACCGACCCTGGCATAGAATGCAGTTGGATTAACGCAATTGAACCGAATCCTACGGCAGTGTGGACGGGGCCTTTGCCTTCTCTACTTACATGACTCTTACTTTAGAGTGTTTACAGAACCCACAGCATCTCCACTCAGGCTCTTTTCTCCTCCTCAACAGAACTTGCCGAAGGGGAATGCGATACAATCCGCGTTGAGGCCCGAAATACCATCTCACTAGAAAACTACGAGTTCCGTTCCGATATATCATTTGATGAAACAGCGTCAAACGAAACTGTTTATTGGTAAAGTATTCTTTTCCTTCGACTGACCGTGAGCAGTACAGAGCAAGGTCCATTTGCAAATTAATACGGATGTTGCTCTCATGCTTTGCCTTCCTGGGCTTCAGAGTGCTGATGCCACGTTGTAAAAATCCTGGCCTTTGTGTATCTGTCCAGATGAGTCCAGCTTACAAGCCGGCGCTCTTCTTGCCTACCTCAGTGTTTCCCAACCTCTTTTGAGCCGCGGCACACTTTTAACATTGGAAAAATCTGGGGGCACACCACCAACCAGAATGACACAAAGTGACACTCTAACACAGTATAGCAGTGTTTCCCAACCACTGTGCCGGGGCACACTAGTGTGCCGTGAGCGATCGCCTGGTGTGCCGCGGCAAAATGCCGGAAGCTAAATCCCTCACAGGTGCCCAGGCCTCAGATTCAGCAGGTATCCCAGTGATCTCAGGGCGGGGAGTGCACGGTAGGCGCAGGCCGAATGCAAGACCTACAGCGAGAGCCAGACAGAGTCACATCAGGACTCGACCTGGCCCTGACCTGCGACCTATTCCCAGGCACGCTGATGATAGACTTCCAGCTATCTCCCCTTCCTCTCTGGTGCTGGTAAATGCTAGATCTGTCCGGAACAAGTCCGCCACCATCAGGGAGTTCTGTGAGGATGAAAAAGCAGACCTATTCTGCGTCACCGAAACGTGGCTCCAGGATGGCGACAACACCTGCCTCCAGGAAATTATCCCCTGACTACGTTGCCACGCACCAGAATAGGAACGGGGGACGGTGGCAATACTCTCCCGCGATGGATTACACCTTAGAGCGATCCCTGCGCTGACCACCTCAGGGCTTGAAAGTGCTGGCCTGGTGTGGGAGTCCCAGGAGAGCTTGGCCGTCCTGCTGGTGTACCGTGCGCCTAGCGCACCGACAGAAAGCCTGGCGCGGCTGCTGGAGACTGTGTGGGAGTGGGCATTGAGGTTTCCCAGGCTTATTGTCCTGGGGGACTTCAATGTCCACGCCCGACGCAGCCTCTGCTCCATCTGCAGCCACGGACCTAATCTCGACCATGGCGACATTAGGCCTCTCCCTCTGTAGCTCGGGACCCACACATTCAGCTGGTCACACCCTCGACTTGGTTTTCAGTGCAGGGGTTCAAGTGGACCTAGCCTCCGTAATAGAGGTTCCATGGTCGGACCACTGTGCCCTAAGGATCCGGGTTGAGCAACCGCCCCCCCCCCATGCAAGGGCGCCGAACGGATTTTGGTTCGCCCGAAGAGACCTATGGAACCCGAAAGGTTCCTGAACGATCTCCTTGGTACACAGCAGATCTTAGGTCGATGAAGCGGGAGAGGAGACGACTAGAGCGCGTGTGGAGGAAACTCCGCGACGGAGCCTCAGTATCAGCTTATAAGCTATTCAAAGATGCTTATGAGCGTGCTGTCAAGGCGGCCAAAAATGTGTACTTCTCCGCCTCGATAGCGTCTGCTAGCTCACGCCCGGCCCAATTGTTCAAGGTAATTCGGTCTTTGACGACGGTCCCTACTGTCCCAAAAATAGTGATCAGGCCCTCACTGCCGGTGCTTTCCAGAGCTTCTTCACAGACAAGATACTAAGCCTCCGCCGGGACCTTCCAGCCACGGTTGACACAGTAAGAGAACTTGAGACCCCGTGGCCCTCCGCCGGGCCCACCCTCGACCGGTTTCGGCCACTGGACGCAGATGCTGTTGATAAGATAGTGGCTGCAACTAGGCCTACCACCTGCTCCCTCGACCCGTGCCCCTCCTGGCTTGTTAGATCGTGCCTGGAGGGGTTACGTGGGCCTCTGTTGAACATCGTAAACAGCTCCCTTGAGCAAGGAGTCTTTCCAGAGTGCTTAAAAGAGGCGGTGGTAGCTCCATTACTGAAGAAACCATCACTAGACCCGGCGGTTCCCTCCAACTACCGACCAGTGTCGAACCTTTCGTACCTGGGGAAGGTAGTTGAGAGGGCAGTAACGAGCAGTTGCAGTCCTTCTTAGATGATGCAACATGGCTAGACCCCTTCCAGTCCGGCTTCCGTTCGGGGCACGGGACGGAGACGGTTCTGGTCTCCATCACAGACCAACTCCGCTGCCAGCTCGACCAAGGCGGGTCTGCGCTGCTCGTGTTATTGGACCTCACGGCAGCGTTTGACACGGTCGACCACAATCTATTGATCCACCGCCTGGCCGTGGCTGGAGTGAGGGGACAGCCCTTAAATGGCTGACCTCCTTCCTCCACCAGCATTTGATGAAACTCAAACGCGGTCTCAGTGAGGAGGGGCGAGGTGGTCTCCGAGGGCTCCCCACTACTCTGTGGGTCCCCAGGGGCCATTCTCTCCCCTCTGTTATTTAACATCTACATGCAGCCGCTTGCACAGCTGGTGCGGAGTTATGGGCTGGAGTGTCACCAGTACGCTGACGACACCCAGCTCATTCTGAGGATGGAGGGCAGGCCGGGTTCTGTCACCGATAATTTCCAACACTGCCTCGAAGCCGTTACTGGATGGCTGCGAGCCAGTAGGTTGAGGGTGAATCCGGCGAAGACGGAGATCTTGTGGCTGGGTCGCCCGGGTGATGTTAATGTCCAGCTTCCGAGCCTGGACGGTGCGGTGTTATGCCCATCGCCTTCCGTAAAGAGCCTGGGGTCCATTTGGACTCCCAGCTGACCATGGAGGCCCAGGTCTCTGCGGTCAGCAAGATCGCTTTTTTCATCTGCGACAGGCAAGGAGGCTGGCCCCCTATCTCTCCCGGAATGATCTGGCCACGGTGATCCAAGCCACAGTCATCTCAAGGCTGGATTACTGCAACGCGCTCTACGTTGGCCTTCCTCTGTCGGTGACCCGGAAGCTCAGGCTAGTGCAGAACACTGCCGCCCGGCTCCTGTCTGGCACGCCAGCTGGCGCCCACATAACACCTGTTTTGCAGGATCTGCACTGGCTGCCAATTGAGCACCGGATCACCTTCAAAGTGTTGGTCCTCACCTTTAAGGCCTTACACGGCCTGGGGCCAGCGTATTTGAGGGACCGTCTCACCCCATATTGCCCTCCGAGATCACTTCGGTCTGAGGACTCCAATCTCCTGGAGATACCTTCAGCTAAACTCGCAAGGCTGACTGCTACCCGCCGGAGGGCGTTCTCTGTCATAGCACCTACGCTGTGGAATGCCCTCCCGGCCGGAACTCGGGCTATGAAGGACTTGCTCCCGTTTAGACGGGCCTGTAAAACATACCTGTTTAAGCAGGCCTTTGGGGAGTAAGTCCTGCCCATGCCCCGCCATCTCTTCGTTCTTCTGAGGATGATGTGCTGTTCATTGTGTTAACTGTGTTATTCATTACTGTACTGCTGTTGTTTTTAATTGTTTTTAACTGCTTATTGCCTGTATTTTACTGTGCCCTTCGGCTCCTGTAAGCCGCCGCGAGCCTCAGGGAGTCGGCGGCATAGAAGCCCGAATAATTAATAAATAAATAAATAAATAAATGACTTCGGCCCCACCGACCCTGGCATAGAATGCAGTTGGATTAACGCAATTGAACCGAATCCTACGGCAGTGTAGACGGGGCCTTTGCCTTCTCTACTTACATGACTCTTACTCTAGAGTGTTTATAGAACCCACAGCATCTCCACTCAGGCTCTTTTCTCCTCCTCAACAGAACTTGCCGAAGGGGAATTGGATACAATCCGTGTTGAGGCCCGAAATACCATCTCACTAGAAAACTACGAGTTCCGTTCCGATATATCATTTGATGAAACAGCGTCAAACGAAACTGTTTATTGGTAAAGTATTCTTTTCCTTCGACTGACCGTGAGCAGTACAGAGCAAGGTCCATTTGCAAATTAATACGGATGTTGCTCTCATGCTTTGCCTTCCTGGGCTTCAGAGTGCTGATGCCACGTTGTAAAAATCCTGGCCTTTGTGTATCTGTCCAGATGAGTCCAGCTTACAAGCCGGCGCTCTTCTTGCCTACCTCAGGGCACACTTTTAACATTGGAAAAATCTGGGGGCACACCACCAACCAGAATGACACAAAGTGACACTCTAACACAGTATATCAGTGTTTCCCAACCACTGTGCCGGGGCACACTAGTGTGCCGTGAGCGATCGCCTGGTGTGCCGCGGCAAAACCTCTCTTCCCCCCTTTCTTCCCCCTCCTGCTGAACTCCTGCTGCTGCTGCTGCTGCTTGGGAGGGGGGAGGAGGAGGAAGGGCTGGGCGGCAGCGGCGAAGAAGAAGGGGCCGGAGCACCACCTCCTTCGGCCGTTTCCCCAGCCAGCCAGCCTCCAATCGAGGGAGGGCAGGGAACAGAAGCGGAAGTGAGGAGCGCAGTCCGAGGCAGGCCCACCGGCTTCTTCTTTCGATCCGCAGGAAAGAAGGAAGGCAGGCAGGCAACCGCGGACCGAGTGAGTGCCTTCCCTTCCTCCCCCTGTGGAAGAGGGTTAGGCAGGCATCCTCAGGCATCCAATCTTGGTTCTGCATTCTTGTGTTTTCTAGTTTGCCAGTACAGCAAAAAAAATGAAAAACACTCCCAAAGTTAATGAAGTTCTTGATGAAGAGGCCCTTCTGAAGAGGTATCGTAAAGAAATAGAAAACCTGAAACACCGCCTGGAAGAAGTAAGTCTTCCCTCCCATTAGAAACACCCCTACCGGCTTCCGGTCGGGCAAAGATGGCGGCTGGTCGGACGTCTTGAGGGCTCCTCAAGTCGCCAACCGCTTCCGAAGGCCTGAGGGTGATCCGCGCCCTCACCTCCAGCTGTGACAGGCAGCGGAGAGGTTGCGAAGCCGGGGGGCTCCATCGCTGACCCCAGGAGTGCCCCTCTCCTCAAGAGGGGGGACTGCGAGGGTCCGGTGGAGATCCCAGACCGGCAAGCAGGCCGCGGAGCGGGCAGCGGGCAAAAGCCTGCAGCTACAGCCAGCCCAGCCCGTGTCAACAGAGAGGAGGGGGACCCGTCACCGCAAAGGGGAAACCGTCGAAAGTAAGGAGGAACACAGCGACACCGGACCAGGTGACAAGGGTCCAGGACCAGGCGGACCCCACGGCCCCGGGAAGACAGGCGGAGAAGGGGAGGCTCGAGGGTCGAGAAACGGGAGACCCGGGAAAAATCAAGAGGAAAGGCAACTCACCGGGGGGGGCCTCCAGATCGCCCGGGACAAGCGGGAGAGGAAAGGGCGAGAGGTCGGGGACCCAAGATGGGGCCGCGAAGTGCGTAGCAAGGGAAAAGACAACCAGAGAAGGAAGGCGGCCATCTTGGAGGGTGCTTCGTCCCCGCCTCAGAGACGAAAAGGGCGCGAAAGCAAGCCGGAAGGGGAGACAGATTGCAGCCGGACCTGAGAGGCGAGCTGCGCGCGAACCGGAAGTGCGGCGGGGAAGGGAAAAAGAGACGGGCAGGAGGACCGGAAGCGGTAACAAGACTCCCCCCCCCCCCCCGGACTAGGCAGAGAAGCCTAAAGACGAAGGGGACCCCACGAGAGGGGTGGGGAGCGGCGCGGGCGAGAGGAGCCCGGGAGGGAGGCGAGTCAGAGGAGGCAAAGGGAGCTAAGGCTGAGGGACGGTGCGGAAGGAACGGAGGGGCGAAAGAAGCCCAGCACGTCTCCTCTCGTGCCCCCCTCCCCTCTTGAAGACAAGGAAGACTCTCTCCCCAGGGACCCACAAAGCCCAGGAGGCACGCCAACAGACAAAGGCTCTCCCCACATCATCGCAGGTACTCTGGGTCAGGAGAGCGGGGGCGGGGGGGGGGAAGAGGGGAAAAACAAAGACAAAGACAGGGCAACAGTGAGAGCTCAAAACTCTCCCCCCTCCCCCCGGCCCCTTCCTCGCCTCCCTCATCAGTGTGGGAGAGGAACGGAAGTAAAAGAAGGCTAAAGCGCATAAGACGCTCTCAGGAGCCATCGAAGCCACGCAACCAGGGGAACGGGGGAACTGCATTGGCGCACGGGGATGTGTCCATGCAGCTAAAACGAAACTAAGAAGAGAGGGACGGGCTCCCCCCCCCTCCTCTACAGGCCGCTCTGAACGAAATAGAGACAGGCAACACTGCAAACGCACACGGCCGGCAAGACACAGCAGGCGGCCCCGCCACGAGACGAGACCACTCGAACCGACGCCCCGACCGGGGGAATCACCAAGGGAAAAATGACGACCCCGAAGATCTTTAAGGATGTCAAGGGGGTCCAGAAGAGGTCGGCAAATAACGAGGATACTACAATGAAGGACATACTGAAAGAGCTCCAGCGGCTCTCCGAGAAGCAGGACGCAACACAAAGAAAAGTGGATGAAGCGGCGGCGAGGCACGATGCTCAGCTGCAGGAACTCAGGACAGACCTGAAAAAGGAACTCTCGACGGTGCGCGAAGAGATCCTTTCCACAAAACTAGAGGGAGATAAGATTAAAGCCTCACAAGGGAAGCTGCAAAGAAGAGTGGAGTCCTTGGAGGCGAGGAACGCAAGGTTAGAACAGCTCCAGGAGAGGATGGAACAGACCACCCTAGAGACAAAGTTACGCTTCCGGAACCTAAGGGAGGACCCACAGGAAGAGGTACAGAAAATCATCAGCACGCTCTCGTCCACCATCATCGGCAAAGATGAAGAAGAGATAAATCGGGATATAGAAAAAGCGTACAGAGTCCCATCTTCGTACGCGAGAAGAAATAATGTGCCGAGGGATGTAGTGGTCCAATTCCACAGACGAAAACTCAGAGATGACATACTATCAAAACAAAGGGAGGCGCCAATAACATACAAGGGCCAGAAAGTTATTGTGCTGAAGGAATTCACGGCAGCCTTGATCAGTAAGCGAAAGAATTACCTCTTCCTCACGGAAGAGCTAAAGAACAGGAAGATCAGGTTCCGATGGGAAAAATCGGAAGGCATCATGGTAACCTTCAAGGAAAAACGATATTGGTTGACCAATGTGGCCAAGGCGCAGGAGTTCCACCTAAACCTTGTGAAGGAATCAGACGGGAGAAGGGGGACCCAGCCTGAGCAGAACGAGGCAAGCAAGAGGCGACGATTTGACTCCCCGACTGAAGAAGCAACCCGACCCGCCGGGAGGCACCGGGGGACAGAAAAGACCACGACGTCACGGATAACGGACAGCAAGAACGGCGACACGGGACACACAACGGAAATGCAACATGTATGAGCCACTAACACAACTACAGTGCTTTTCCAACAACATCAATGGGCTGAACTCGCCGATGAAAAGAAAAAGAACATTTAACTCATTGAGGAAGGGCAAATGGGACATTGTGGCCTTACAAGAAGTCCACATCAAAAAAGCTCACGAGCAGCATTTGATATCCAAAGGGGTAGGGAATTTATTTTGCTCCCTGGCAGGAGAAAAAAAGAGAGGAGTGGCTACATACATCAGCGACAGGGTACCAGCCAAACAGGCGTTCGCGGACACAGAAGGAAGAATAGTAGGGGTGATGCTAGAGGTGGGTCTGGCACGCCTCCTGGTGTGTAACATCTACGCGCCCAATGGCCCAAAATCAGAATTCACCAAATTGCTCGCGGAACTCATAGACGGTCAGGAATATGATGATCTGATCATAATGGGTGACTATAACGGAGTAATGAACCCCAGACTGGACAGAACGCAGAATACTACGCAACCCAAGAAAGCAGGACACGACCCCCCGGGGGTCCTTCCGAAGACCCTCACGCACCTGCTTGAAGACCTTGCTCTGGAAGATGCCTGGCGTATCCACAACCACAGGGAAAGGGACTACACGTTCTATTCGCATCGGCATCAAAGCTGGTCACGAATAGACATCGTTTGGATGTCCAGATCATTGGTGCCGCGTGTATCCCAAATAAACATTCTCCCGAGAGACCAGTCGGACCACTGCCCGATCACACTTGAGCTAAATCATAGGCCTCCAGCGCGACGCTGGAGGCTCAATGACAACTTACTAAAGAAGGAAGAAGACATACAGAAGTACCGAACACTGACGGTGGATTACTTCAAGATAAATGACGTGCCGGAAACACGGCCGGAGGTGATTTGGGATGCCTGTAAGGCAGTGCTCCGGGGCCATTTTATACAACAAAATGCCGGCAGAAACAAAGCAAAGCGACAAACAATGCAGGACTTACAAACTCAAATAGCATTGGAGGAAGCGACTCTAAAAGAACTCCCAAGGAACCGGGCTTCGGTCGACAAACTGTCCTTGCTGAAGAAACAGAAACGCCATCTGGAGGTAGAACAACTCTCCAAAGACCTCAAGTTTCTGAAACAAAGATACTTCCAGAACGCCAACAAGCCGAGCAGGTGGCTGGCCAGGAGGATTAAAAGAAAGAAGCAGCTGGGGTTCATAACCAAACTCCGAGCCGGGGACGCAACGATCCTGGGGGAAGAGGGCATCCAAGATGCGTTCCAGGCCTTCTATTCAAAGTTGTACTCTAGAGATGCGATAAACAAGGACGACATAGAACAGTACCTAGAAAGCGCATCGCTGGGCAGGGTGCCATCGCCCTATAGAGAGACACTAAATGAAGAAATCACGGAACTAGAAATAGAAAAAGCAATCAGAAAGCTGGACGCAAGCAAGGCCCCGGGGCAGGATGGACTAACGGCCAGGTTCTACAAAACGCTACAAGGCGAAATTCTCCCCTTCCTGAAAAAGATATACAACAGAGTGTTGCAGGAGGGGATAATCCCAGACTCTTGGAGGGAAGCCAACATCATGGTAATCCAAAAAGAAGGGACAGACGGCACAAATGTGGCCAGCTACCGACCCATATCGTTATTGAACACAGACTACAAGATCCTGGCAAGCATTTTGGCCGAACGGCTAAAACTCTGGCTGAACGTTTGGATTGCGCCCGATCAGAATGGCTTCCTCCCTGGCCGGCAAGCTAAAGATAACACCAGAATAGTAGTGGATCTGATCCACTACTATGAAATGCACCCGCACAAAGAAATCGCCTTCCTGGCCCTAGATGCGGAGAAGGCTTTCGACAACTTAAACTGGGATTTCTTCAGCCGGCTCATGTCAAAAATGGAGATAGGTCGGTTCTTTCAAAATGCCATCGGAGCAATTTACAGAGATCAGTTTGCCAGAGTCTGGGTCAACGGTCGGCCAACGGGGAAATTCCCAATACAAAAGGGGACAAGACAAGGGTGCCCCCTCTCCCCGTTGATATTCATCATGGCCATAGAAGTGATGGTCAGGTTCATCAGGTCAAATGAACGCCTGAAAGGTCCCTTGATTGGAGGCCACACAGTAAAAGTCAAAGCGTTTGCAGATGATGTAATCTGCTTTGTGGAGAGGCCGGTGGCCACGATCCAGTTCTGGCTAGAGGAAATAGAACGGTTCGGCTCGCTAGCGGGACTAAGAATCAACAAGGACAAAACAAAGATCTTGACCAAGAATGTACCCGCAAACCGGCAGGAACAGTTGGAGAAGGCCTCGGGCGTGCAACTCACCCAAACCATCAAATATCTGGGGGTTCACATAACGGCGCAGAACAGCCAACTGCAGAAGAACAATTACGAGGCAGTGTGGAAACAACTGGATAGCTGGAAAAATGGGTGTGAATTACATGGAACACTTGCAGTAGTTTCCTTTCCCATTTGAATATCCCAAAAGCATATGAAATAGTGTGGGATTTCCTTACTAGCTACATTATATTCTTCCAATCTTTCAATGAGCTCAAGACCTTGTACATTGTTCTCCTTACACTATCCCTGTAAAGTAGTGTGAGTTGAGAGGAAAAATAGCTGCCTCAGGTCGCTCATTGAGTTTTATGGCTCAGAGGGAAATAGAATCTGGACTTTGCAGGTTGCCCCCAGAATCTAAACTCAGTGGTTTCAAAACGTGAATTCCCCGAATATGTCCCCATGAGCCAAACTAGTAATACATCAGTATGTTCATATACCATCAGTAAAATCTAGTTTTCCTCTTAGAACAGCTATTTAATACTCTAATACCTTGCTATGTTTTCTTCCAAGAATCTGAAGCTAAAAATCCAAGAACCGGAAAACAGAGGAAGTGAAGCAGAGAGGAGTCTGCAGGAGAAGGAGGCAAGGCTATTTCAATTTGAATGTAATATGTGCACGTCCAAGGGTGAAGTGCCCAAACCTAAAGGCGCATTAGAAGACGAAGAACACGACTTAAGCAGTGCCCTGGCGGAGATGAAAACACTTAAGGTGCATGTTAAGAAAGTTTGCTTTCGCTTTTATTATTTCAAATGGCTGGTTTCTGTGATGCTGTTAACACTTGAGTCCAAAGCAAGGCTCTTTTTTAAGGTTAAGGCTAGGAAGAGGGTGATGTTCTCATCTCCTACATAATACAAGACACTACGTAACTTGTAACTGTTCTCTGTGCATAAATAAATAACTTCCTCCTCTTCACCAGATGCGTCCTTTCCCCCTCTCAATGTAGACCAAGCTAAGCAAAGATGCCGAATCCTATCAGGAGGAAATCGAAGACCTCAAAACGAAACTTGTAGATGCTGATACGGCAAGAACAAAGCAGTCCAGACTCTTTGACCAAGAGTAAGTCCTGTCTTATTTACCAGTAATTTTTGTGTACTGTTGACCTTTTTTAATGCCAAGCTATTCAAGAAGGGAAATGGTAGGTTGAGCAACAGGTATTACAGTGGTCCCTCTACATTCACTGGAGTTAAAGGCATAGGACCCTCACAAAAATGGAAAAGCCATTTGGTTTTTTTACAATCCCTTTTTAAACCTGAGAGAATAATAAATAATAATAATAATAATAAAAACACTATTTATATTCCGCCCTTCTCACCCCAAAAGGGACTCAGGGCGGATCACAGCACACATACACGGCAAACATTGAATGCCGTTTTTGTATAGACAATACACAGACAGAACAGAAGGGAGGTGTTGTTGACTCAGTGTCCAGCTGTTTTTTTGGTGCCAAGGGAGGCGGGTCCAGCCACAGAGGGTGCTATTGCTCCATTCTCTATGATGAAGACCCGTCAGGACTTCTTCCTCCTTCCTTTTTGGTCACCCAGCATTTTCTGGTCTTTATGGCATCGTAAAACACCTCCCCCACTTTTAGCGGTACCTAATTTCCCTGTCGCGGTCCCTGTGAATACGTACATATGGTATTTCCTGCGCCTGAGCAGACAGTTCGGAATCTTTTAGAAAACGTGTCACTTTAAGGCGGTAGCCCCGCCCACAATCCCCTTGAGAGTATATATAGCCAGTGGGAGGGGCTACTGCCTCAGATCCTTTCATCCGCCACCATTGCGACAGCTAGGAAGCTTTCTGTCATATTTCTTTGGACTAGCGTGATTTTTATTCTATTTTAATTTATTTTAATTTCCAATTGTTAATTTTAACTATACTTTTATTTAATTTTTGTTATTTTGTCGTGGTTCAGGTATGTTTACCACCACTTGCCGCCATTGTATCTTAAAAGCCTGAGTGGTCTCCCTTTGTCTTTGGGCCACTGGCTCACGCTTCTAAAACTGTGGGATTTTTACCCCACACAGAAGTGGAAGCTGAGAGTCAGGCTTTAAACTGTTTCCATGGGGACTTTGGCCATCTGTCCCCCACCCGTTTTCTCCTCACACATTTTGGACTTACTGTTGGCTCCCAAGATGTTGGCGCCTTCCCATCCCCTTCCCTTCCCCTACCTTGCCCTTCTTGTTATTTCCCATGTTTTGATGCCTATATTGAAAAGCATAATAAAAAACTATTTTAAAAAAAGATGTTGGCGCCACTGGAAAAAAGGCGGAGGAGAAGTGCTGCCAAAATGGCCGCCAACCTCCTCAGAACACAGCGTTCCATCTTGGCTCTTCTGACGCCTTACAGCCGTCATATGATGATGGCAGCGCATCAAGCCCTGAATAAGACAAGAAGCCTTGGAAGGGGTAGCAGCAGCTCCTCGGCTTGCCACTTTGAAGAGCGCCTCTGCTCCACCTTCGGATGTGAGGCATGCGCGAGGCCGCCAGGACTGGAGTCCTCCAAGCAGCGCCTCTGCTCCGCTTTCGGGCGTGATGCATGCGCAAGGCAGCTGGGACTGGAGTCCCTCCAACGGCGCCTCTGCTCTGCCTTCGGGTGGGAGGCAGGCTTGGGACCGGAGTCCCTGCAAACAGCACAAGGCCGTTGGGGCCGTACGATTCAGGAGCGTGCCCTCCAATACCGGAGGCTCTCCGTTTGGGCGCCGCCCCTCCATCGGGGCCAGGTAATGCCGGAGCGTGCCCTCCGATACCGGAGGCCCTCCTTTTGGCGCTGCCCCTCCATTGGGGTCAGTCAATGCAGGAGCGCACCTCCTTGCTAATTGCGAGCGCAGTCGCCGGGCCCGGCGCAGGAAAGCCCCATGGCCCTGATAACGAACAGAAATTTGGGGGTCTTGCCATGAAGGCAGACCGGTTGGACCTCCTACCAAAGAGGGTCTAAAATGGCCTGGTGAGAAAGGAAGCCAACCAATCCCCTTTCCCCTAAATTTCCCAATAATGATCTCACCAGGTTGAAGAAAGTGCCACTGAGTTTTATTCATCCAGCTGGAAGGAGGTACTAACCGCGATCCTTCGTCCATGTTAGTACCAAGCATACATGCGAGACATACATTTTTATAGACAAGCAGAACTGCCCAGGTTCAAACCTCCCGCCCCCTGCCTCAGCCAATGGAGGAGGAGGAGGAGGAGGAATAATGAGAGGAAAGGGTGGTTCTGAGGTGCCATGAGGATAGGCTCTTGCCTAGGCCTCCCAAACCAGTTTTTTTTTTCTGAATTGCAGACAAAAGCCTTAATCCCTGATTTCCTGCTTGCCCGAGCACAGAAGATAAGGTCTTTGTCCGTATTCTCTTCCTTCCTTTTGCAGGAAGGGAGATACCAAAACGTGCAATATTGACTAGATGGCTAGAGCAAATGAGAATTATTTTGGCCATTTTTCCAGTTTCCAAGGCTAGAAGAGAGGGTCATTGGCTCCCACAGCTGAGGCTTTCCAGAACTATTTTGCTGACAAAATTTCGACTCTCCGCCGGGACATCCCAGTCACCCTTGATACAGTGGTTGAACTCGAGACTCCGCCGCCACTCGGCGGGCCCACCTTCACCCGTTTCCAATTGCTGGACGCAGCAGCTGTCGATAAGTTACTTGCTGCAGCCAGACCAACTACTTGCTCCCTCGACCCGTGCCCCTCCTGGCTAATTAGATCTTGCCGGGAGGGGTTACGTGGCCCCCTGGGCACGATCATAAATAGCTCCCTTGAGCAAGGAGTCTTCCCGGGGACTGAAAGAGGCTATGGTAAGACCGCTGCTGAAGAAGCCGAAGTTAGATTCTTCGGCTCCCTCCAATTACAGGCCGGTTTCCAACTTGCCTTTTCTAGGCAAAGTAATTGAGAGGGCAGCAGCGGATCAGCTGCGGCGGTTCTTAGAAGACACAGCTGGACTCGATCCCTTCCAGTCCGGCTTCCGTATTGGGCATGGGACGGAGACCGTGCTTGCCGCCATTACAGACCAACTTCGCCGCCAGCTGGACCAGGGCGGGTCAGCCCTGCTTGTCCTGTTAGATCTGACAGCAGCGTTTGATACCGTAGACCATGCATTGTTGGCCCACCGTTTAGCCGTGACCGGGGTGAGGGGGACTGCCCTTAAGTGGGTGGCCTCCTTCCTCCGGGACCGGGGACAACGTGTGGAGAGGGGAGAGGAGGTCTCCGGGAGACTCCCATTAAGTTGCGGGGTCCCCCAGGGGGCCATCCTCTCACCCTTATTATTCAACATTTACATGCGCCCCCTGGCACAGCTGGCTCGCGACTTTGGTCTGGAGTGTTATCAGTATGCGGATGACACCCAGCTTCTGCTGAGAATGGACGGCAGGCAGGATACCGTACCCGATTGTTTCCATCTATGCCTTGAAGCCGTGACTGGTTGGCTGCGTGCCAGCCGGCTGAAGGTGAATCCGTCGAAGACGGAAATCTTGTGGCCCGGTCGCCCTGGGCTGGATGAGTGCCGGTTGCCTACCCTGGATGGCGAGCAGCTCAGCCCGTCATCCCTCGTAAAGAGTTTAGGTGTCCAATGGACCCTTTGCTGACCATGGAGACTCAGGTCGCCATGGTTAGCAAAACGGCGTTCTACCATCTTCGCCAGGCTAGGCGACTGGCGCCCTACCTGTCCAGGGACGACCTGGCCACGGTGATCCAGGCGACGGTCATCTCGAGGCTGGACTACTGTAACGCCCTCTACGTGGGCCTTCCCCTGTCGACAATCCGGAAACTCAAGCTGGTGCAGAATGCCGCCGCTCGCTTGCTGGTGGGAGCACCAGTGAGGGAGCGTATTACACCTATTCTACGGCACCTGCACTGGCTTCCTATTGAGTGCCGGATTGCCTTCAAGGTGTTGGTGTTAACCTTTAAGGCCTTGCACGGTCTAGGGCCTGAGTACCTAAGGGACCGCCTTACCCCGTACGTTCCCCCGAGACCACTGCGCTCGGAAGAGCAGAACCTGTTGGTTGTTCCATCACCCCGCTCCTGCCACTTGTCCAGTACGAGACAACGGGCCTTTTCATTTGTGGCTCCCATGTCCTGGAATTCGCTACCCAACCATGTCCGGGCAATACATGAACTTGGTCCTTTCCGAAGAGCCTGTAAGACTGTCCTTTCTAGAACAGCCTTCGGCTGATCCGAACGCAGAGGCTCACCAATACTTGAATCTAAGACCGATGACTTGTAATCAGTTGGCTATGGATTATGACTGTGTTTTCATTGTTTTGTCGCTGTACATTTGTATTGTACATTTCATCTTTGTTGTGATCCGCCCCGAGCCTGCTGGGAGGAGCGGAATATAAAACTGACTAATAAATAATAAATAAATAAATAAAATATTAAAATTGTTTCGCCTATTTATTCAATAGCCCAAAGTAGGCAAAATCTCAGAGGCCTTGGTCTATTGATTAGCAAAAAACCCCCCCAGTTTTGGCCCAAAAGGGGAAAGGCCCTTCTGGAAAGAGCTGGCTCCTGCGATTGTCATCCAAGTGAGGCTAGTGGGTGGGTAATTAAAACAGGTTTGTCAGGATGTCACCCTGACAAAAGCTGGGGTTACATGGCATCCCAACATATTTGAATTACAAAGGAAAAATACATGCAGGTAATAACATAGGGAATGGGGGGTACATTCACGCATAAGGGGAAACATACCACCCCCCTCCACCAAAGATTCATAAAGTTTATTGAAATCATGAGAGCATTTTGAGTCCATAAGAGTTCATAAGAAAGAGAGTCCGTGGGAAAGGTAGCTTTGAAAGGTCAATGCAGGTGTGGTTTTTAAAAATGAGGGTTTCCTGATTGCAGGATCCCTGGCTGTGGCATGTTTTCTAAAGGTGTTTTTGTCAGGTAAATATGTGAGGCAAATAGTGGGATTTGTTCCTAGGAAGCCAGGTCTGGTCTTGCCAAATGACCCTTCCTGTGCTACAATGCAGTGGCTGGGACATCCTGGGGTGAAGTTAATGGGTTTCAGCTCACAGGGATCAGGGTCCCACACATTCCTTTGCAATAACTAACTACCTGGGAGGAAGTTTGCAGGATTATCCAGATTTCCCTATGTCTGAGTTACATTTCATAGAAAAAGGAGCATGCAAAGGGAGAATACATCTATCTATCTATCTATCTATCTATCTTCTATGTATATAATAAAAGTTACTGTTTGCGGCGGGAGGAAGGGAGGAATATGTGGCAGCTTTTTGATTGGTCACCACTGTGGGATTATTTGCATACCACCCAACATTCCACCACTCCTAGGCAGCACAGAGAGGAAACGAAAGGGCCCGAGGCAGACATAAATGGCTGGAGTTGAAGTTAATCAGTTGACACTTTTTTACGTTGGAAATGGAATGTTCAGTACCGTCAACCAAAACACTTCACAAAAAACACTGCAACCCCTACAAATCACAGACTAGGCCCCAAAATTGACAGTAAGGCTTCATTAACTTGATTTTCCTGACTAGGCCTCACTCTGATTGGCCAGCCACAAAACCCCAACACTAAGGTACCAGACAGTTTTTTCCGTTGGCAATGGAATGTTCATTTCCTTATAGGATTTCACTACAGAGAGAGGGTTTCCTGATGTACTGAGAGCATTACTAGCATTACAAGCTAGGCCCCAGATTTCACTACAGGGAGTTTCCTGGTGTACTGAGAGCACTACTAGCATTACAAGCTAGGCCCAAAAATAGACATACATCCTTCCAGCCAAAGGTGAAAACACCACTTTTCCCAACAGGCCTCAGCCTGAATTGACAGTAAGGCTTCCTAGGCCTCAGCCTGAATTGACAGTAGGACTCCCTAGGCCTCAGCCTGCATTGACAGTACGGCTCCCTAGGCCTCAGCCTGCATTGACAGTAAGGTTTCCTAGGCCTCAGCCTAAATTGACAGTACGGATTTCTAGGCCTCAGCCTGAATTGACAGTAAGGCTTCCTAGACCTCAGCCTGCATTGACAGTACTGCTTCCTATGCCTCAGCCTCAACTGATCACTACGTTCAGAGGAACAGAATCTGTTACTGGTACCATCAATCCGCTCCTGCCATCTGTCTACAACCAGGCAGAGAGCCTTCTCCGTGGCAGCTCCGGTGTTATGGAACTCCCTCCCAGAGGACACCCGAGCCATCCCAGAGCTCATCCCCTTTCGGAGGGCTGTTAAGACCACATTGTTCAGACTAGCCTTTGACTAGGGGCCCTGGCCAGGGTGACTGTTTAATACAGCTGCCTAACATACCTGTGCCTCGGGTTCGAGGAAATGTCTGTGTTCCCTTCCAACATCTCGTGATGTGATATGTAAATTTTAATGTTTTAATGTTTTATTGTAAGGCTGCATGGCCACCACATGCTGCCTGTTTTATATGCTGTGACCCGCCCCGAGCCTGCAGAGAGGAGCGGAATACAAAACCAAATAATAAATAAATAAATCAATAAACTGACAGTAAGGCTTCCTAGGCCTCAGCCTGAATGGACAGTAAGGCTTCCTAGGCCTCAGCCCATTTCAAATAACCCGGGCACCGCCGGGTCCCAAAGCTAGTTGAGGATAAATATCATTTCTTCTTCGTGAGTCTGTGAAATCCGCACATGTTGGTTTCCTCTGCGCTTGCGCAGACACACTCGGAATATTCTAGCTAGAAAAAAGTCTAAAAGAAGCCCCGCCCACCTCCCAGTAGCCCTCATGCCCAGAGGCGGGGCCTCACCCCTTCAGTTTTTCTTTCCGCGCAAAGCAAAGGACACCTCGGTTATTTCTCTCTTGCTGTTTATCCTATTTGACTGGAAAGCTCAATCGACGACCACCTTCCTCCCTTTCTGACCTTCGGACCGTCCCTGACCAGGCTAGACTATGTCTTCTTTACCATTTAAAAAATGCTCGGCTTGTGGAGTCAACCTCCCGGAAGCCGATAAGCATACCAAATGCTAGTTATGTCTCGGAGAGTCTCATAATCGTCAGGCCTGTGATATCTGCAGAGGCTTCGCCTCAAGGGTGCAAAAAAGCAGAGACTCGCGCCTGAAAGCCCTGCTCTACGAGCAGGCGCTGGCGCCTGAGCAAATTCGCCACATGGCGCAGCCTCCTCCCGAGACTCAGCCTCCCTCCTCTCATCCCCTCCTCCGCAACCTACGGATAGCCCTCTGGAAGTGCCAGCTATGCTGACTATGGATGAGCCGCCCCGAAAGCAGGCAAGGCCATCCAAGAAGACCTCCCACAAGGGGAAGGCTAAGGACAAACAAACCAGGAAAGGAAGGCAACTCGCTAGCACTGAGCTCCCGAGCCCTTCTCCTCCGGGACCGCCCTCTCCGTTCCTGGAGATCCAGCAGCTGGATCAGGACCCAGCCTCCCTCATGGACCTCCAGGAGCCTCCCCAACTCTAACGCGGATCCGAGCATGGCTCTTTCCCCTCCTCTTCTCCAGCCCGCCCAATTGGAACCGACCCTGGAGCGCTCCCCTTCCCCGGTACCGCAACCACCTTCACGGACCCGGCGCAGCTACTCCAGCAAGCGCGCCTCCAGGCGCTGCAGTCCCTCCTCCTCCTCCGCCTCCCGGTCCCGCAGCCCTCCTCCTAAGCGCCACTGTGACTTTGACGCTAGGCACCCTTATCCTTTCGACTATCCCTTCCCACCTTACCCCCCCTTCCCGTACTACCCTCCCTATCACCACGGAGGATATATGGGTCCACCTGCTTGACCAACGTGCGGCGCCGCTGCTGGGTGAGGGTCTTGGCAGGGGTGCGGCCTGAGAAAGAGGAAAGGCGGCTTGAAAGGGCCTCTCGGCTGATTACGCCACACCAGCATTTAGGATGGAGGTGAAGGCAGATGCGCAGCCAATGGAGCAGGCGCTGAACTCCACC
>JARBWK010000020.1:13888406-13902188 GCA_030556195.1 Anolis apletophallus
GCCTCTGCTGTGATTGGCAGGCCTCCCAGCCAAGGGGAGGGCTGATTCTGGGACACCAAGCAGGGAGGGGAGAGCAGGCGTGCTTGGCGCATGGCAGCATGATGCGCATGTGTGGCTGAGGGAGAGCGTGTGAGGTGGGATGGAGGCTCACGCCAGCTAGTCCCTTCAAGGCATGAGGGTTCTGTATAGGAAGTTTGACCCAATTCTATCATTGGTGGGGTGCAAGGGGCTCTTTGATTGTAGGTGAACTATAAATCCCAGCAATTACAACTCCCAAATGTCAAGACCTATTTTCCCCAAACTCCACCAGTGTTCACATTTGGGTATATTGAGGATTAGTGTCAAGTGTGGCCCAGATCCATCATTGTTGAGTCTATAGTGCTTTCTGGGTGTAGGTGAACTACAGCTTCCAAACCCAAGGTCAATTCCCAAGCAAACCCTTTTAGTACTTTCTGTTGATAATGAGAGTTCAAGATGCCAAGTTTGGTTCAATTCCACTGTTGCAAGAGTTCAGGATGCTCTTCGATTGTGTGTTAACTATAAATCCCAGAAACTGTAACTCCCGAATGTCAAGGTTCATTAACTTGATTTGCCTGACTAGGCCTCACTTAATGGGATACTGTGTGAGGCCTGAATTGACAGTAAGGCTTCATTAACTTGATTTTCCCGACTAAGCCTCAGCTCATGGGACATTGTGTTGAAGGAGAAATTGATGCTTTAACAGAAGAAATGTCAGGAGAAAGTGCTGCTTAGTATAGGCTTAGAGTAGTGGAGTCAGCTTGCCAGCTACAGTGACGAAAATAATCCACTCTGATTGGTACACAAGCACAGGCTGTAATTGGCCAAAGAACATCATGTGCTTCTGGAAAGAGAAACAGTCGTGATTGGCTTAGCACACACCATGCGGGTTTGTTTACAAAGTTTCAATTGGGCTAGGAAACGCGCATGGCACATGGAGTTTCTCACTTGGCAGGCTCCGGTGAGAAATAGAGAGTAAAATGTAACGACTCAGGTACATCCTGCACATAGAGCAGATAATATACAATGGGAATGAGAATTAATGCTGCGCCACACTTGTGAGCAAATAAGATTCAGAAGCTAAAGACGCTTTGTTTCATTGGATAGAGTAATATGGGTTCATGAATACTAGCCAGTGACAACGCATGAAGATGGGAGGGACGGAAATATTGCCGCCATTGTTTGTATACAACCTGTTTACTGAGAAGGATCGGGGCTGTCCTCCAGTGGCTGTGTTCTGCAAAGAGGACGGACCCATCAGCGCATGTTTGGCCAATGAAGCTGGTTTCATTGTACCGCAGTAAGAATTGCCGCGTCACCCTGTCCTTGCGCTCGCTAGCAACTGCAGCCTGATTCAAAAGGTATTGCCTTGGGAGTTCTGGGACTCCTAATCCTGCTTCAATATATTATTATATTGTACTATACCACTATACTGCAATATTATTAGTACTATTACATGTTATATATATATCTTATATCTATATATATAAAAAGAGAGCTGTCATGGGAAGTAGCCAGTAAACAAAGAAACTACACAAGGCAGACACACCAAACCAGGCCACATCCCACGGCACACACAAGAGGTATGCACAACAGACAAAAAAAGACCCCAAAAAATTTCGCCAGCCGCCAGAACCCCAAAAAACCTAAAAGACTACAATCCCCATAAACCCCTGCGCCAGGAAACAAAATGGCGCAATCCAACCCCTCCCCCCCCAACTGCGCACGCTCACCAAGCTCCATGAGGGAGTCCTCCGGGTGGCGACTGTTGGGCGCGCGCTCCCCCTCCCCCCTCCCATTGGCGCAGAGGGCAATGGCGGCGGGGGTGGCAGAGGAAGAGCCCCGTGCGGGCCAAGCGCGAGGCCGGCAACCGTTGGGCGCGCGCTCCCCCTCCCATCGGCGCAGAGGGCAATGGCGGCGGGGGCGGCGGCGCCAGAGGCCCGTCCTGCCAAGCACGAGACCGCTCCCTGCGCCCTCCCACCGCCGGCTGCCAATCGCTGGCGGCTGTGGCGGCTCCTACCTCCTGAAAGGCCAAAGTTCTGGACTCCCACAATTCCTCACAGCCTCAGGCCCCTTCCAAAGGCCCCTTCCAAAGGCCTGGGCAAACTTGGGCCTTTCAGGTGTTTTGGACTTCAACTCCCACAACTGGGCAAACTTGGGCCTGTGGGAGTGGAAGCCCAAAACCCCTGCTAGGCCCAAGTGTGCCCAGGCCTTTGGAAGGGGACTGGGTCTGTGAGGAATTGTGGGAGTTGAAGTCCAAACCCCCCTGCTAGGCCCAAGTGTGCCCAGGCCTTTGGAAGGGGACTGGGTCTGTGAGGAATTGTGGGAGTTGAAGTCCAAAACCCCCTGCTAGGCCCAAGTTTGCCCAGGCCTTTGGAAGGGGACTGGGGCTGTGAGGAATTGTGGGAGTTGAAGTCCAAAACCCCTGATAGGCCCAAGTTTTCCCATGTAGCAGCAATCTGGAGTCCCAAAACTCCCAGGCAAATACCTCTGACTCTCAGGCGGCGACTTTCGTGCGGGTACGGGGACGGAAAACGCAACAATTGAAACTGGTCCAAATGAAGCCAACTTTCTTTGCAAAACATCAGCTGACGGAGTCTGCCTAGCATAAAAGCTGCTAAGATGGCAGAGCCCCGAACAGATGCCAACACTCAGTTTTTATACATTCAATGGCGACAGACCCCTGATCCCGCCCGTCTTCACAACTTGCAATAGGCTGGCCCTCATGAGCCCATTTCATTACCCAATTAAACAAAGCATTGTTCAGCATTACACTCCTATTTGTTAAAAGAGGTGGCGCAGTGTTAATTTTTCATTCTCACGGTATGTTATCGGCCATATGGGCAAGATGTTTCCAAATCGCAACATTTCTACGGCCATTCCCTGTGCCTGCCAACAGGAATGGCTTCATTTGCTCATGCGCGCTTTCTAACCATTCAGACACAATGTAAACAACGCAGCATGGTGGACTATGGGCCAATCAGGCCGCTTTTTATCTAGAGGCACATGATGTTCTCCTAGCAAATCACTACTTGTGCCTTTGTACCAATCAGAGCTGATTATTCCCGTCATGGCTTTTGGCGAGCTGCCTCGCTATTCTAAGGCCAGCTACCCTAAAACCTTTGCTGTGCATCACTCTCTCCTGACAGTACTTCTGCTAAAAGCATCAATTCCGCTTTACCCAGGCCTTTGGAAGGGGACTGGGGCTGTGAGGAATTGTGGGAGTTGAAGTCCAAAATCCCTGATTGGCCCAAGTTTGCCCAGGCGTTTGGAAGGGGACTGGGGCTGTGAGGTGTGGGGAGTTGAAGTCAAACCCCTGATTGGCCCAAGTTTGCCCAGGCGTTTGGAAGGGGACTGGGTCTGTGAGGAATTGTGGGAGTTGAAGTCCAAACCCCCTGATTGGCCCAAGTTTGCCCAGGCGTTTGGAAGGGGACTGGGGCTGTGAGGAATTGTGGGAGTTGAAGTCCAAAATCCATGACTGCCCCAAGTGTTCCCTGGCGTTTGGAAGGGGACTGGGGCTGTGAGGAATTGTGGGAGTTGAAGTCCAAAATCCCTGATTGGCCCAAGTTTGCCCAGGCGTTTGGAAGGGGACTGGGGCTGTGAGGAATTGTGGGAGTTGAAGTCCAAAATCCCTGATTGGCCCAAGTTTTCCCACGCGGTTGGAAGGGGACTGGGTCTGTGAGGTGTGGGAGTTGAAGTCCAAACCCCCTGATTGGCCCAAGTTTGCCCAGGCGTTTGGAAGGGGACTGGGTCTGTGAGGAATTGTGGGAGCTGAAGTCCAAACCCCCTGATAGGCCCAAGTTTGCCCAGGCCTTTGGAAGGGGACTGGGTCTGTGAGGAATTGTGGGAGCTGAAGTCCAAACCCCCTATATGCCCAAGTTTGCCCATGCCTTTGGAACGGGAATGGGTCTGTGAGGAATTGTGGGAGTTGAAGTCAAAAATCCTGATTGGCCCAAGTTTGCCCAGGCCTTTGGAAGGGACAAGGGGCTGTGAGGAATTGTGGGAGTTGAAGTCCAAACCCCCTGATAGGCCCAAGTTTGCCCAGGCCTTTGGAAGGGGACTGAGTCTGTGAGGAATTGTGGGAGTTGAAGTCCAAAATCCCTGATTGGCCCAAGTTTGCCCAGGCCTTTGGAAGGGGACTGGGGCTGTGAGGAATTGTGGGAGCTGAAGTCCAAACCCCCTGATTGGCCCAAGTTTGCCCAGGCCTTTGGAAGGGGACTGAGTCTGTGAGGAATTGTGGGAGTTGAAGTCCAAAATCCCTGATTGGCCCAAGTTTGCCCAGGCGTTTGGAAGGGGACTGGGGCTGTGAGGAATTGTGGGAGTTGAAGTCCAAAATCCCTGATTGGCCCAAGTTTGCCCAGGCGTTTGGAAGGGGACTGGGTCTGTGAGGAATTGTGGGAGTTGAAGTCCAAACCCCCTGATTGGCCCAAGTTTGCCCAGGCGTTTGGAAGGGGACTGGGTCTGTGAGGAATTGTGGGAGCTGAAGTCCAAACCCCCTGATAGGCCCAAGTTTGCCCAGGCCTTTGGAAGGGGACTGGGTCTGTGAGGAATTGTGGGAGCTGAAGTCCAAACCCCCTGATAGGCCCAAGTTTGCCCAGGCCTTTGGAAGGGGACTGAGTCTGTGAGGAATTGTGGGAGTTGAAGTCCAAAATCCCTGATTGGCCCAAGTTTGCCCAGGCCTTTGGAAGGGGACTGGGGCTGTGAGGAATTGTGGGAGTTGAAGTCCAAACCCCCTGATTGGCCCAAGTTTGCCCAGGCCTTTGGAAGGGGACTGGGTCTGTGAGGAATTGTGGGAGTTGAAGTCCAAAATCCCTGATAGGCCCAAGTTTGCCCAGGCGTTTGGAAGGGGACTGGGGCTGTGAGGAATTGTGGGAGTTGAAGTCCAAAATCCCTGATAGGCCCAAGTGTGCCCAGGCTTTTGGAAGGGGACTGGGGCTGTGAGGAATTGTGGGAGTTGAAGTCCAAACCCCCTGATAGGCCCAAGTTTTCCCAGGCCTTTGGAAGGGGACTGGGTCTGTGAGGAATTGTGGGAGTTGAAGTCCAAAACCCCTGATAGGCCCAAGTTTGCCCAGGCCTTTGGAAGGGGACTGGGTCTGTGAGGAATTGTGGGAGTTGAAGTCCAAAACCCCTGATTGGCCCAAGTTTTCCCAGGCCTTTGGAAGGGGACTGGGTCTGTGAGGAATTGTGGGAGTTGAAGTCCAAACCCCCTGATAGGCCCAAGTTTTCCCAGGCCTTTGGAAGGGGACTGGGGCTGTGAGGAATTGTGGGAGTTGAAGTCCAAACCCCCTGATTGGCCCAAGTTTGCCCAGGCCTTTGGAAGGGGACTGGGTCTGTGAGGAATTGTGGGAGTTGAAGTCCAAACCCCCTGATAGGCCCAAGTTTGCCCAGGCCTTTGGAAGGGGACTGGGGCTGTGAGGAATTGTGGGAGTTGAAGTCCAAACCCCCTGATTGGCCCAAGTTTTCCCAGGCCTTTGGAAGGGGACTGGGGCTGTGAGGAATTGTGGGAGTTGAAGTCCAAACCCCCTGATAGGCCCAAGTTTGCCCAGGCCTTTACATCAACACAGCAGACGGAAAGACACAAAACATTGTATATGCGCAAGCTCTGCAGGACGCCAGCAACACCACACACCCACAACTCCCCAGGACTCCAACGTCCCACCCACCAGAAGAACCCACAACGACACAGCCAGGGCCCCACCAAGACCAGAAGTCACATCAATTCCAACCCTGACACACTCAGGCCTTCTCGCATCTCCTACATAGGGCACAGCAACGCAACCCTGACATTAAGTCCAGTCGCATCTGCCTCTGGGGGATCCTAGTGCTCAGATCCATTTCTAAGGCGAAGAGCCTGCATTGTCCGGAGACACCTCCTCCAAGGTCATATGCCCAGCATTTCTGCATAGAGCGCCGTTACCTTCCCGCCGGAGCAGTACCTATTGACCTACTCACAGTTGCGTATTTTCAAACTGCCAGGTTGGCAGAAGCTGGGGCTAACAACGGGAGCTCACCCCATTCCCCGGATTAAAACCACCGACCTTTTGGTCAACAAGTTCAGCAGCTCAGCGGTTTATTCCACTGCGCCATCAGGATCTCTACCAAACACTAGAGTGTACCATAAACAAGAGGAGTTAACAAGTTTCTACAAGCAACTTTCCCACCTCTGATTATTTTCAAGAGCTAACTTTTAGGACCCTATAGATTTCCCTTTGTATGGGCCTCAGGTGGGAAAGATTGCCACAACAACGCAGTCAATTCATTGGAAATACCCTAGGACCCCTTTTGCTTGGCAACAGTTTCCTGTCGATCAGGGTTTCTCAACCTGGGGGTCGGGACCCCTAGGGGGGTCACGAGGGGGTGTCAGAGGGGTCGCCAAAGACCATGAGAAAACACAGTATTTTCTGTTAGTCATTGGGGGGGGGGGGGGGTCTGTATGGGAAGTTTGTCCAAGAAGCTCTTTGACTGTAGGAGAACTATAAATCTCAGCAACTACAACTTCCAAATGCCAAGGTCTATTTCCCCCAAACTCCACTAGTATTTACATTTGGGCATATTGAGTATGCCAAGTTTGGTGTTGATCCATCATTGAGCCCACAGTGCTCTCTGAATGTAGGTGAACTACAACTCCAAAACTCAAGGTCAGTGCTCACCAAACCCAGTATTTTCTGTTGGTCATGGGAGTTCTATGTGCCAAGTTTGGTTCAATTCCACCAGTGTGTGTGTGTATATATATATAGAGAGAGAGAGTCATTTACAATATTATTTAATACCTATTTAATATTAGTACCAGGTTTTTAATATATAATATACATTTTATAGTCAATATTATTTATTCCTATTTAATAGTAGTGCGTGTGTGTGTGTGTATATATATATAGAGAGAGAGTCATTTACAATATTATTTAATACCTATTTAATATTAGTACCAGGTTTTTAATATATAATATACATTTTATAGTCAATATTATTTATTCCTATTTAATAGTAGTGCGTGTGTGTGTGTGTGTATATATATATATAGAGAGAGAGTCATTTACAATATTATTTAATACCTATTTAATATTAGTACCAGGTTTTTAATATATAATATACATTTTATAGTCAATATTATTTAATACCTATTTAATATTAGTACCAGGTTTTTAATATATAATATACATTTTATAGTCAATATTATTTATTCCTATTTAATAGTAGTGCGTGTGTGTGTATATATATATATAGAGAGAGAGAGAGTCATTTACAATATTATTTAATACCTATTTAATATTAGTACCAGGTTTTTAATATATAATATACATTTTATAGTCAATATTATTTATTCCTATTTAATAGTAGTGCGTGTGTGTGTGTATATATATATATAGAGAGAGAGAGAGTCATTTACAATATTATTTAATACCTATTTAATATTAGTACCAGGTTTTTAATATATAATATACATTTTATAGTCAATATTATTTATTCCTATTTAATAGTAGTGCGTGTGTGTGTGTGTATATATATATATAGAGAGAGAGTCATTTACAATATTATTTAATACCTATTTAATATTAGTACCAGGTTTTTAATATATAATATACATTTTATAGTCAATATTATTTATTCCTATTTAATAGTCAATATTATTTATTCCTATTTAATAGTAGTGTGTGTGTATATATATATATATATAGAGAGAGAGTCATTTACAATATTATTTAATACCTATTTAATATTAGTACCAGGTTTTTAATATATAATATACATTTTATAGTCAATATTATTTATTCCTATTTAATAGTAGTGCGTGTGTGTGTGTGTGTATATATATATATATAGAGAGAGAGTCATTTACAATATTATTTAATACCTATTTAATATTAGTACCAGGTTTTTAATATATAATATACATTTTATAGTCAATATTATTTATTCCTATTTAATAGTTTAATAGTGTGTGTGTGTGTATATATATATATATAGAGAGAGAGAGAGAGTCATTTACAATATTATTTAATACCTATTTGGCCGCCCCTGAAGCACCATGTTGTGCCGGGACGGACTCGCAGCTGTGGAAACAAAGTAAACGGAGCTTTCTGAGAAATCCTGTTGTCTGTCTCCTCCTTCTACTGCGTCTGCACGAGCAGCCTGCCTTGTGGGAGTATGGTTATCTGCTACACTCTCAAAGAGCTATTAGGATCATAACAATTTGTATTAATTTGCATTAATTTCAAAGGTACCCCCCCCCAAAAAAAGTGGATGAAAGAGGTCTTGGCTTTGTTGGCGGCCATCTTCCTTCCCCCCCTCAGGCCGCCATTTTGAATAGGCCTCAGGCCAAGAATGTAGTTTTGAGAGGGAAATCCCGCTCTTCTTAGATCGGTTTGCTCTCTCAAAAGGCTATTGGGATAATAAGGGTAACGATTTGTAGTAATTTGCATTCATTTCAAAGGTCCCCCCCCCCCCACACACCAAATGTGGACAAAGGAGGTCTTGGCTTCGTTGGCGGTCATCTTCCTTCTTCCTTCCCCTCAGGCCGCCATTTTGAATAGGCCTCAGCCCAAGAATGTCGTTTTGTGAGGGAAATCTTTCTTATTTTATTATTATTAAATCATTATTTCCATGTTGAGTAAGTTTGCTGCATCCTGGGTGAGGTTCGGTGTGCTCTCTGGCTGCGGGGTGAACTACAACTCCCAGGAAGGAGGAAAGAAGGAAAGAAGAAAGCAGGGAGAGAGGGAGTAAAGAAGGAATGAAGGAAGGAAGCAAGGAAGGAAGAAGGGAAGGAAGGGCGGCAGCCATGGGGGGCAGCAGGTCTGGACCCCCCAAAACTAAAACTAAACTAAAACTCGCAGCGCTTTCCCCCCACTTTCTCCCGAGAGGGAGTCATCATACCCCGGGAGAGGGCGGGGGGAGAGTGCTGCGAGGGGGCGGGGAGGAGGGAATGGCGCCCTCCCCTTGCCGTCGCCCGCCTGGGCTGCCCCCTTGTAAAGGAAGGAGGCGGCAAGGAGGAGGAAGGGAAGCCCTGCCCCGCCGGGCCTGCTGGCGGGCATGCATGCATGTGCACGCATGCTCGCCAGCAGGCTTCCTTTGCTCCTCCTCGCTGCCTCCTTCCTTTGCAAGGGGGCGGGCCAGGCGGCAAGGAGGAGGCGGCGGACGGAAGCCCCACTGGGGGCAGGGCCTTTTGCACCCTGGGGGCGGGGCTTTCTGCGCCCTGGGGGCGGGGCTTTCTGCACCCTGGGGCGGGGCTTTCTGCGCCCTGGGGGTGGGGCTTTCTGCACCATGGGGGCGGGGCTTTCTGCACCCTGGGGGCGGGGCTTTCTGCACCATGGGGGCGGGGCTTTCTGCACCCTGGGGGCGGGGCTTTCTGCGCCCTGGGGCGGGGCTTTCTGCACCATGGGGGCGGGGCTTTCTGCGCCCTGGGGGCGGGGCTTTCTGCACCATGGGGGCGGGGCTTTCTGCGCCCTGGGGCGGGGCTTTCTGCGCCCTGGGGGCTGGGCTTTCTGCGCCCTGGGGGCAGGGCTTGACAAGGCCTTGCAGGGCTTTCTCCATCCTGGCCCCGTCCTTTGGAATAGGCTACCACCAGAAACGCGGGCTCTACGAAATTTGGCCCCCTTCTGTAGAGCCTGCAAGACGCATTTGTTTCCACAAGCTTTCGATGGAAAGCCTGTGACTTCAACATGTTTTACCTGCTGTTTTACGTATACTGTATTCCAGGGCTGCCCAACTGGCGGCCCGCGGGCCACACATGGCCCCCCAGCCCCTTGCCTGCGGCCCTCCTGTCCTCCGTAAAAAAATTTCAAAAAATTCCCCAAAAAAATTCAAAAAAAGTGCGCATGCGCGGTTTCACCCACTTCTGATGCTGGCCCTGCCCCCCCGAGCGGCCCCCCTTTAAAAAATCACCTTTAAAAAAGGTGGTTTTTTTAAAAAAAAGGTGATTTTGCAGGAGGGTAGGCGGGCCGTGTGTGGCCCGTGGGCCGCCTGTTGGACATGTCCGAGCTATAGGATAGAGATCCCAAGAAGTAGAGTGCACGGAGTACTTGGAAGACTATTGCTCATTTGTTGTGAATGACTGCAATCAGCTTATAATAATAATAATAATAATAATAATAATAATAATACACTTGATTTATATTCCGCTCTTCTCACCCCGAAGGGGACTCAGAGTGGATTACATCACACACACGGCAGACAATCCCTGCCGGAAGACGTACAGTTACAACACAACACATACAATTTTACACATAGACTAGAATATATTTTTAACAGTTTCGATTAATAATCCATCAAGAAACAGAACAATATGAATGTAAAACTTGGTATATTGTCCGAGTTCCAATATATGTGAGATAGATGCTTTTATGTCCCCGATGTTGTTTAACATCTACATGAAGCCGCTGGGAGAGATCATTCGGAGTTTCGGAGTCAGGTGTTACCTGTACGCAGGTGACGTCCAGACCTGTCACTCCTTCCCACCTGTCACCAAGGAGGCTGTCCAGACTTTGAACCGGTGCTTGGCCGCTGTGTCGGACTGGGTGAGGGCTAGCACATTGAGACTAAATCCAGACAAGACAGAGGTCCTCCTGGTCAGTCGAAAGGCCGAACAGGGCATAGGGTTACAGCCTGTGTTGGACGGGGTCCCACTCCCCCTGAAGACGCAGGTTCGCAGCTTGGGAGTGATCCTGGACTCATCGCTGAGCCTGGAGCCCCAGGTCTCAGCGGTGGCCGGGGGAGCTTTTGCACAGTTAAGACTCGTGCGCCAGCTGCGCCCGTACCTTGGGAAGTCTGGTCTGGCTACGGTGGTCCACGCTCTGGTCACATCCCGAATAGATTACTGCAACGCACTCTACATGGGGCTGCCTTTGAAGGGCGGCAGCCATGAGGGGCAGCAGGTCCGGACCCCCCAAAACTAATTTTTTTAATTAAAAAAAGCCGCCCCCTCGCAGCGCTTTCCGCCCACCCTCTCCCGAGAGGGAGTCATCATACCTCGGGAGAGGGCGGGGGGAGAGCGCTGCAAGGGGGCAGGGAGGAGGGAATGGCGCCCTCCCCTCGCCATCGCCCACCTGGGCTGCCCCCTTGTAAAGGAAGGAGGCGGCGAGGAGGAGGAAAGGGAAGCCCTGCCCCGCCGGGCCTGTGCATGCATGCTCGCCAGCAGGCTTCCTTTCCTCCTCCTCGCTGCCTCCTTCCTTTGCAAGGGGGCGGGCCAGGCAGCGAGGAGGAGGCGGCGGAGAGAAGCCTCACGCCCGGGGCTGCTGCCGCAAATGCGAAGCAGCGCCCTGGGGGCAGGGCCTTTTGCACACTGGGGGCGGGGCTTTCTGCGCCCTGGGGGCGGGGCTTTCTGCATCCTGGGGTGGGGCTTTCTGCACCCTGGGGCGGGGCTTTCTGCTCCCTCAGGGCGAGGCTTTCTGCACCCTGGGGGGGCCTTTTGCACACTGGGAGTGGGGCTTTCTGCGCCCTCGGGGCGGGGCTTTCTGCACCCTGGGGGCGGGGCTTTCTGCATCCTGGGGGCGGGGCTTTCTGCACCCTGGGGCGGGGCTTTCTGCATCCTGGGGGTGGGGCTTTCTGCACCCTGGGGGCGGGGCTTTCTGCGCCCTCGGGGCGGGGCTTTCTGCACCCTGGGGGCGGAGATTTCTGCGCCCTGGGGGCGGGGCTTTCTGCACCCTGGGGGGGGGCTTTCTGCACCCTGGGGGCAGGGCCTTTTGCACACTGGGGGTGGGGCTTTCTGCGCCCTCGGGGTGGGGCTTTCTGCGCCCTGGGGGCAGGGCCGTTTGCACCCTGGGGGTGGGGCTTTCTGCGCCCTCGGGGTGAGGCTTTCTGCGCCCTGGGGGCAGGGCCGTTTGCACACTGGGGGTGGGGCTTTCTGCGCCCTCGGGGTGAGGCTTTCTGCGCCCTGGGGGCAGGGCCGTTTGCACACTGGGGGTGGGGCTTTCTGCACCCTGGGGGCGGGGCTTTTTGCACCCTGGGGGCAGGGCTTTCTGCGCCCTCGGGGCGGGGCTTTCTGCACCCTGGGGGCGGGGCCTTTTGCACACTGGGAGTGGGGCTTTCTGTGCCCTGGGGGCGGGGCTTTCTGCACCCTGGGGGCGGGGCTTTCTGCACCCTGGGGGTGGGGCTTTCTGCACCCTGGGGGCGGGGCCTTTTGCACACTGGGGGTGGGGCTTTCTGCGCCCTCGGGGTGGGGCTTTCTGCACCCTGGGGCCGGGGCCGTTTGCACCCTGGGGGTGGGGCTTTCTGCACCCTGGGGCGGGCTTTTGCACCCTGGGGCAGGGCTTTCTGTGCCCTCGGGCGGGGCTTTCTGCACCCTGGGGGCGGGGCCTTTTGCACACTGGGAGTGGGGCTTTCTGCGCCCTGGGGGCGGGGCTTTCTGCACCCTGGGGGTGGGGCTTTCTGCACCCTGGGGGCGGGGCCTTTTGCACACTGGGGGTGGGGCTTTCTGCGCCCTCGGGGTGGGGCTTTCTGCACCCTGGGGCCGGGGGCGTGTGCACACTGGGGGTGGGGCTTTCTGCACCCTGGGGCGGGGCTTTCTGCACCCTGGGGCGGGGCCTTTGCACACTGGGGGCGGGGCTTTCTGCACCCTGGGGGCGGGGCCTTTTGCACACTGGGGGTGGGGCTTTCTGCACCCTCGGGGTGGGGCTTTCTATGCCCTGGGGGCAGGGCCTTTTGCACACTGGGGGTGGGGCTTTTTGCACCCTGGGAGCAGGGCTTTATGCACCCTGGGGGTGGGGTTTTCTGCACCCTGGGGGTGGGGCTTTCTGCACCCTGGGGGCAGGGCTTGACAAGGCCTTGCAGGGCTTTCTCCATCCTGGCCCCGTCCTTTGGAATAGGCTACCACCAGAAACGCGGGCTCTACGAAATTTGGCCCCCTTCTGTAGAGCCTGCAAGACGCATTTGTTTCCACAAGCCTTCGATGGAAAGCCTGTGACTTCAACTTGTTTTACCTGCTTTCTGCACCCTGGAATACGTATACTGTATTCCAGGGCTGCCCAACTGACAGCCCGCGGGCCACATACGCCCCACCCCCCTACTTGGAAGACTATTGCTCATTTGTTGTGAATGACTGCAACTAGCTTATAATAATAATAATAATAATAATAATACACTTGATTTATATTCCGCTCTTCTCACCCCGAAGGGGACTCAGAGTGGATTACATCACACACACGGCAGACAGTCCCTGCCGGAAGACGTACAGGGGAGCTTTTGCACAGTTAAGACTCGTGCGCCAGCTGCGCCCGTACCTTGGGAAGTACCTTGGCTACGGTCGTCCACGCTCTGGTCACATCCCAAATAGACTACTGCAACGCACTCTACGTGGGGCTGCCTTTGAAGACAGTTTGGAAATTGCAGCTAGTCCAATGGGTGGCAGCCAGATTACTAACTGGCATCCCACCCCCCTGTTGTGCCAGCTCCACTGGCTGCCTGTCCACTTCCGAGCTCAATTCAAAGTGCTGGTTTTGACCTTTAAAGCTCTATACGGCTCTGGCCCAGCTTACTTGTCCGAACGCATCTGCCGCTACGTCCCACCTCGTAACTTAAGATCTTCCGGGGAGGCCCTGCTCTCGCTCCCGCCTACGTCTCAGATGCGGCTGGTGGGGACGAGGGAGAGGGCCTTCTCGGTGGTGGCTCCCCGTCTGTGGAACGCGCTTTCCAGCGACATACGATCAACTCCATCCCTCCTGGCCTTCAGGAAAAAAGTGAAATCCCGGCTGTGGGACCAGGCGTTTGCACACTAGCACACGGCAGCATTTTAGACTGGATTTTAATGGAAAGCGGATGAATAGGGCTCAATGC
>JARBWK010000020.1:13902288-13944071 GCA_030556195.1 Anolis apletophallus
CTATCTACCCATCCATCTGTCCATCAATCTCTCTGTCATTAAATCTATCAATCTATCTGTCAATTTATCTATGTATCCATCTATCAAGCTATCTACCTGTCAGTCTATCAAGCGATCTACCCATCCATCTGTCCATCAATCTCTCTGTCATTAAATCTATCAATCTATCTGTCAATTTATCTATGTATCCATCTATCAAGCTATCTACCTGTCAGTCTATCAAGCGATCTACCCATCCATCTGTCCATCAATCTCTCTGTCATTAAATCTATCAATCTATCTGTCAATTTGTCTATGTATCCATCTATCAAGCTATCTACCTGTCAGTCTATCAAGCTATTAATCAATCTATGTGTCAATCTATCAATCCATCTATCAATCAATCAATCAAATCTGTCAACCTGTCAATTTCTCTCTCTCTCTCTCTTCCTGAGAGATCATTCCAGCAGGGGGCGGCAGGGGCCTCTCCCTCGAGGGGGGCGCGCCGCCAGCCGGGGCTGCCTTTTCCGGCGCCGCCTGGTGACGCACTTCCTCCCTGCCTGCCTGCCTCTCTTCCTTCCACCACGCGAGTGCCTCCGGAGGCGGGGAGAGCGGCGAGGGGCGCGCGGGCCATGGCGGCGGCGGCGGCGGCGGCGCGAGCGCCTGCTGATCCAGCTGAAGGACGAGAGCGGGCGGGGCCTGGGCGCGCCCTCGACGTTCCCCTCGCCGTCTCCCCGGGCAGCTCCAGCTCCTCTGCCACGCCCTCCTGCCTCCCCCGGCCCAGGTAGGCCGCCCCCAGGACCCCCCAGGCAGGCAGCAGCCCCCACCACCGCTCGGGAGCTCACCCCGCCCCGGGCAGGCCTCGGACTCACGGCCCACTCCCTCCCTCCCACACACCACACATACATACACTCACCTGCACATGCACACGCACAGGATTCACACACACACGGGTATATATACATGCACAAGCGCACTACTTCTTTCCTTCCCTCTTTCCTCCTTTCCTTTCTTCCTTCCTTCCCTCCTTCCTTCCTTCCTTCCTTCCTTTTTCTTCCCTCCCTCCCTCCTTCTTTCCTTCCCTCCTTCCAGACTGAGTTTTGGGGGGACCTCCCGCTATAGCACATTATATTATTATTGTCATTATTATTATTGTAATGTTGCTTATATTATATTATTGTATATTGTTATTATATTTTAATTACTAGCTTGGGGGCCCGGCGGTGCCCGGGTTATTTGAGGGAGGCATTGTGTGCCAAGGTTGGTCTTTGGTACTTCAAGTCCCATCATCCACGGTCCACCCTCCTCCAAACTGCAGCAGAATGGAGCGTGGGTCACGGGGGCTCTGTGTGCCAAGTGTGGTCTGTATTGTTCTTTGTTGGGGGCCACAGTGGTCTGTTGGAACAAAAGCATTTGAAAGTACTACAAATCCCATAATCTCTGGACGTACTTCAAGTCCCATCATCCATGGTCCGCCCTCCTCTAAACTGCAGTAGGATGTAGAGTGGGTCATGGGGGCACTGTGTGCCAAGTGTAGTATTTATTATTATATTATATTATTGTTTTATACTATATTATAATAACATTATATTATTATATTTATTATATGACTGTATTATAATTATTTTATATTATGTTTATTATATTATATTATTGTATTGTATTATATTATAGTTACATTATATTATTATTATATTTATATTTATTCTATTATAATTATATTATATTATTATATTTATATTTATTCTATTCTATTATATTATTGTGATATAATTCTTTTATATTTTTATGTTTATTATGTTATATTATTGTTTTATATCATATAATCACATTACATTATTATATTTATTATATTACTGTATTATACATATTTTATATTATTATGTTTATTATATTTTATTGTTTTGGATTATATTATTATAATATTATTATTATATTGCACCGTGTAGCACGATTATTATTATTTCCTGGGTGGTAAATGTCGTTTCCTAATCGGACTCGGGAAAGAGGGGCGCCCTCCCGCTCTAGCACATTTTGCATAGGTCTCCATCCTTGAGCCTCAGCCCACCTGGCATACGTGGTTTGTGCCGCAAGAACAAAGTTTCTGGAGGAGAGCGACCACTTTCGAAGGCAGGCCTGCACTCGGACGCAGGGAAGCCAGGATCCGGTCCCAGGGGTTTGCTCTAGAGCCGGCGTGGGCCGACGTTGGGTGTCCTGGACTTCAACTCCCGCCGTTCCCCATGACGGCCTGCTTGCTCTAGAAGTAACGGAGCGTCTTCTCCCTTTTGAAGGAGGAGCCGCTGCCCTTGGCCTTCTTTGTGGGCGACTCCGAGATCGTCACCTCCTTGGAGAAGACGCTGTGCGGCCAGGCCGTGGAGACGGAGCGCGTGCTGGACGTTGTCTACCAGCCGCAGGCCGTCTTCCGAGTCCGGGCCGTCACGCGCTGCACCAGCTCCTTAGAAGGACACAGCGAGGCCGTCATCGCCGTCGCCTTCAGCCCCACGGGAAAGTAAGTCTCCCGCTCGCCCGCCCACCCAACCCATTATTATTAGATTGTTGTTATTACATGTCCATAACAGCACAACACGCATGCACATTAGGCCCAAATGCCTGGCCTCTGTCTCTGAGGATTGGGCTCTTCCCAAAGGCATATTATTATTATTATTATATGTATTATTATTACTCCTTTAGGTACCTTGCCAGCGGCTCTGGTGACACGACCGTGCGCTTCTGGGATCTCAACACCGAGACGCCGCACTTCACTGCTAAAGGTGAGCTATTATTATTATTATTATTATTATACTATATTATATTTTATAATATTATATTTATTTATTTATACTCCACAAGGAAACTCAAAAGCAGGTTATTATTCCTATTATACTATACTAGCTGAACCTGGCATGCGTTGCTGTGCCCTATTTAGGAGATGTGAGAAAGCCTGAGTATGTAAGGGTTGGTATTGATGTTGCGTAGTCTGGTGGACAGGAAAGGTAGGAAAGAGGCAAAGAAGGAAGGAAAAGGAAGGAAAGTGGGGTGGACATACGTGTAGAATAATGAGCAGGGTGGGAGAAAAAAAGAGCTCTTGTGCGTTGGAGGTAAGAGCGAATGTTGCAAGGGGTCACATTGATTAGCACCTAATGGCTTTTTAGTTTCAAGGTGTGGCTGGTTACTGCTTCAGTTGGATCCTTTGTTGGGAGGTGATTAGGTGTCCCTGTTTTTTTCTTGTTTGGAGTTCCCTTGTTTATGAGTGTTTTCAACAGACCTCCCTACCTCCTCTGAGGATGCCTCCGCCCCCTCCTCGGCCTCCTCCGCTGCCTCCCAGCCGGTCCCGGACCCGGGACATGCGGGAGGTGCCGTGGCTGCCTTGGTCCCGGCATCGCCCATGCAGGTCGGGTCCGTGAGCGGCTGGGAGGTGGCGGAGGAGGTGGGCTCGGCGGCGCCCGTGCGGCCCGGGTGCAGGAGCGGGTGGGAGGCGGCGGAGGAGGCAGTTACGTCGTGAACAGTGAGCGAGGACTGAGGGCGAGGGGATGGGTTTGGGGGGTTCAGTGCGACTGCGCCATTGTTCTCCCTCTCCCTTCCCCTAGTGGGGGAAAGAGGGCATTGCCATTCCCCAAGCGCCGCAACGCCAGGTCCCGTTGGCGGTTTTTTGGGGGTGATCCTTGGGGGTCTTGCGAGGTATCTAGGTTGGGTTTTTTGTGCCCTCTAGGTACCTCGTGGTATGTTGTAATGTATAGGGGGGTTTTTGTGCTTCTGGGGCTTTTAATTTTGCTGTCCATTTGCCCCGTTTGTACAACCATTCCCTTTATATATATATAGATTATATTATTATGTATTGGTATATATTATTATTGTTATTATATATTTCACACACACAAGTGGGTGTAACCGCTGAGCTGCAGAACTTGCTGACCGGAAGGTTGGCAATTCAGATCGTCAGGGTGGGGTGAGCTCCTGCTGTTAGCCCCAGCTTCTGCCAACCTAGCAATTCAAAAACATTCAAATGTGGGTAGATCAATAGGGAAAGATAACAGCGCGCCATGCAACCATGCTGGCCACATAACCTTGGAAGCGTCTAGGGACAATGCCGGCTCTTCAGCTTCGACATGGAGATGAGCGGTCCTGTCTCTCTCTCTCTCTTCTGTCTTGTGTGTCAAGCAGGGCACCGGCATTGGGTTCTCAGCATTGCCTGGTCTCCCGATGGCAGGAAGCTGGCGTCCGGTTGCAAGGCCGGCCAGGTAAGAGCGAGAGGCCCAGCTGGGTCTCTCCAGGCGAATTGCTTCCTGTGTAGTCGCTTCTGTCTCTTCATGGCCTTCCGGGTCGCTTCAGGTCCCTCCCCCGGCCCTTCTGGGGCTGAGAGTATGTGACTCGCCCAAGATCAGGCCACCCCCTGGGTGTGATAGTCCGTGGGAGCGGGCATTCATCTTCGACCTGGTCTTACGTTTGGTGGGAACGGTCCAGAACGTGCCTGCGTCTTGTGTGTTTTGGGGCAGATCTTCTTGTGGGATCCCAAGACGGGGGCGCAGCTGGGCCGGGTTCTGGCGGGACACTCCAAGTGGATCACGTCGCTCTGCTGGGAGCCTCTGCACCGGTGAGTCTCAGGCGCGGGCCCGGCCTCCCCTTTGTGGGTTTGGCCCTGGCAGAAAGCAAAGCACGGTGGCTTCAGTGCCACGGTTTTGTGTCTCCCCGATCGGCCATTGACTGTGCTCCCCTGCAGGGACCCGGAGTGCCGCTTCCTGGCCAGCGGCTCCAAGGACGGCAGCGTGCGCGTCTGGGATACGATATCTGGGCGCTGCGAGCGGATCCTGACGGGGCACACGCAGTCGGTGACGGGCGTCAAGTGGGGAGGGGATGGGCTGATCTACTCCTCCTCCCAGGACCGCACCATCAAGGCCTGGCGGGCCCATGACGTACGTATGCCCACTCCCACTCACTCGCCCACTCACTCCCCAGCGCAAGGGGATTGGTACGCGGGGGGAGAAGGGGTGTGTCTGAAAATGAGCTGGTTCACGATTATTATTATTGAGGCGAGGGCCACTCTCTCAGCCTCAAGGGAAGACCCAGCCCCCCACCCAGAAGGGGCCTTGGCAGGAGAGCCGGGAGCCCCACTCCTGTCCTTTCCCCCCGTTGCAGGGCGTCCTGTGCCGCACGCTGCAGGGCCACGCGCACTGGGTTAATGCCATGGCTCTCAGCACCGACTACGTGCTGCGGACGGGGGCGTTCGAGCCGGCCGAGGCCTCCGTCAACCCGCAGGATGTCAGCGGATCCCGTAAGACCCTTCCCTCCTTCCTCTTCCCTGCTGCGTTCCCAATCCCCCTCGGCGGCCTCGGCCCTCGGGGCTTCCCTGCTTTGAATGGACTCCCGGGGGGCACGGGGACGACTGTCCTGACGATTGGGCATTGCAGACCCTTTAATACACTCTAATAATACTAATAATAATACACTTCCCGACTCAGCGCCTTGAATGCAATGACAATAACGCAACGCGCCCTGCGATTAACCTCACCGGCTTCCTTTTCCTCTTTCGCAGTGGAGGAGATCCAGGAGAAGGCCCTGCGGAGATACAACCACGTCCGGGTACGTTGGCCTTCTTGCTGTCTCAACAACAATTATAATAAGTCGGGTGTTTGCCCCTTGGGGTTCCCCGCGTTGCCTCGACTTCCCTCCCGCAGCGCCCGCTGGTTCTTAATGGCGCTCGGCCTCCTCTTCCGCGACAGGGCCAGGGCCCCGAGCGGCTCGTCTCCGGCTCGGACGACTTCACGCTCTTCCTCTGGGCGCCCGCCGAGGACAAGAAGCCACTGGCGAGGATGACCGGGCACCAGGCGCTCGTCAACCAGGTCGCCTTTTCGCCGGACACCCGCCTCGTCGCCAGCGCCTCCTTCGACAAGTCCGTCAAGCTATGGGACGGAAAGACGGGGAAGTAGGTGGCGGCGCTTTGATGGGATCGCGGGCGACGGCCAGCGGAAACTGACCCGCTCCCTTGACCCCGGTTCTCTCTCTCTCTCCCTCAGGTACCTGGCGGCCCTGCGAGGCCACGTCGCCGCCGTGTACCAGATCGCTTGGTCCGCCGACAGCCGCTTGCTGGTCAGCGGGAGTAGTGACAGCACCCTGAAAGTGTGGGATGTCAAGGCGCGGAAGCTGGCCGTGGATTTGCCGGGGCACGCAGATGAGGTGAGGCCCCTTTCCGGTCATTCCCAGTTCGGCCCTCTTCCGCCTTCCCCCCAGGTCTTGGGATTTGTGGGAACCGCCGTCCAAAGCATCTGGAAGGAGGGCCGAAGTTGGCCCGTGCCTGGGATAGATGCTCTTCAGGAAAGGCGCCGTCCTGTGGCGCCCGCAAGGGGTTGCCCTGCGCCCAAGGCCTCCCATCGCTGAGGTAAAGCGGCTGGGAGGGGTCACTCGGAGAGATGGGGCGCAGTGCCATGACATGATGTGCATGTGTGCTGTGTTGCTATGTACATGTAGTAGTAGTAGTAGTAGTAATAATAATCTGCAAGACCTTCCGAGACTCCATCAGGCAGAAGATCCCGGGTTTCAGGCCTTTACGAGGCTTCCTCCTCCGTGTTTTCCGCAGGTGTTTGCGGTGGACTGGAGTCCCGACGGCCAGCGGGTGGCAAGCGGAGGGAAGGACAAGTGTCTTCGGATGTAAGTCTTTCCGTGTGTCTTTCCCAGGCGTTTCTGGCTTGTGGTGAGCCGGCCCTCGGGTTTGCCCAGAAGGGTGTCCGACCTCGGCCTCTCGGCATCCCGTTGAGGACTGAAAAGGCCGCCTTTTCCACCCAAACAGATGGCGGCGATAGCGGTGCGGGCGGGAGCGTTCGTTCCACTCTGCAGTTCGTACCTGCAGCCCGAAGACGGCCTGGTCGCCCCGGAAGTCACGGCTCGGAAAACGAGGATGATCTGAACCCGGGTGACAACCGACCGCCTTTGATTTCGGGGGCTGCGCCCCCCCTCTGGCGCAAAGGAGACCCACCCCTGGGATTGTTGCATCGAAAGAATGGGCCTCCCTTGCGATTCCCCTCGAAAAACCACGACTGCCTGTCCTGGCTGAGCCCCCAAAAGGCGGGGGCGGGGGCGGGGAGTTGAATCCCGTTGGGGGCCGAGGGCGTCACGCACACCTACAACTCCCATCATCCCCAGCGTACGCTTGGTGCAATGGGAACACATGGGATTGTAGTCCTGAATATACATATCTATCTCTGTGTGTGTATATTGGGGCGGCCTACATCTCTCCCTCCTTGTTCGTTGTGTTGCTTTTTTCACACTAAAGTGGGCCTTGAGTTCCCACGGAACTTCTTTTCCCGCAGGTTTCCGCCAGCGCTCACTTAGGGAACTCTCGTTAGAACTGTGTTTATGTTTATGTTTCCTCGCAGAAGGACTAATTACAGCCCAAGCTGGGCCTTGTGGTGAGCAGCCTGCTCACGGACTTGCGGGTGGCACACTTGGTGTAATAGGGTCGTGCAGTTTGTGTTTGTTATTGCATATGTTCATGCTTTGTTGTATATGTACATGACTGAATTCTCGCAGTTTGCCTACCGGGCTCGACAGGCACACTTCACGTGCCCTAAATATAACCGTTTCGTATTTTGACTGACTCTATTGTATGTGATTTTCAACACATGTGTCCTGGTTAGTTTTGGTTTTGCTGTGAAGCAGCACTCCCCTCTGAGATTCATTACTATCTTACCTATCTGTCAATCTGTCTTGCCCACCCAACAATCCCCACTAAATATCTCTATCTGTCTGTCGATTGATCGGTCTTACCCACCCAACAATCTCCATTAAATCTATCTATCTGTCTGTCTGTAAATCTATCTGTCTGTCTATCGATTGATCGGTCTTACCCACCCAACAATCCCCACTAAATATCTCTGTCTGTCTGTCGATTGATCGGTCTTACCCACCCAACAATCCGCACTGAATCTCTCTGTCTGTCTGTCTGTCTGAATCGTCTGTCTGTCTGATTGATCGGTCTTACCCACCCAACGATCCCCACTAAATCTCTGTCTGTCTGTCGATTGATCGGTCTTACCCACCCAACAATCCCCACTGAATCTCTCTGTCTGTCTGTCTGTCTGTCGATTGATCGGTCTTACCCACCCAACAATCCCACTAAATAATCTGTCTGTCTGTCGATTGATCTCTTACCCACCCAACGATCCCCACTAAATCTCTCTGTCTGTCTGTCTGTCGATTGATCGGTCTTACCCACCCAACGATCCCCACTAAATCTCTCTGTCTGTCTGTCTGTCTGTCGATTGATCGGTCTTACCCACCCAACAATCCCCACTGAATCTCTCTGTCTGTCTGTCTGTCTGTCGATTGATCGGTCTTACCCACCCAACGATCCCCACTAAATCTCTCTCTGTCTGTCTGTCTGTCGATTGATCGGTCTTACCCACCCAACGATCCCCACTAAATCTCTCTGTCTGTCTGTCTATTGATCGGTCTTACCCACCACCCATCTCCACTAAATCTATCATGTATATCCCCCTCTAAATATCTCTCCTATCTATCTATCTGTCCCTCAACCTTCTCTAAGTTCTGTCCCCAATGCTTTTTACCCTTGACATGAAATGGCTGGGAGGGGCGCCTTGTCACGGGTCTGCTGGTGACTCCCAAATACCTTTCTCCATCTCTATCTGTCCATCCATCTCTCCCTTCTTCTCTCTAAATATGTTGATGGATCAATCTAGACCAGGGGAGGACAACCTATGGCCCGCGGGCCGCATCTGGCCCGGCAGCCGATTCTGTCCGGCCCGGGACAGGGCGTCGGGGGCAGGGCCAAGAAGAAGGGGTGCCGCTGCCACCATCCCATTGTGGCGCGGTGGCTTTGGAGTGCCCCAGACTCTCTGCCTCTTCCTCCTGCCTCCGGCATGGAGAGGCTTTGGATGGCCAGCGTCGGACCGCCAGTGCCGGCGGCGTGGCAGGGAGGAGCCTTTGGGCGACTTCCTGTAGCCCCGGATGAGCTGGCTGAGACATTCTGGGAGCCGTAGGAGTCAGGAAGCTACGGCTCCCAGAATGCCTCAGCCAGCTCACCCGGGGCTACAGGAAGTCATCCAAAGGCTCCTCCCCGCCACGCCGCCGGCACTGACCCTCATGCGCTGGGCTTCTGTAGCCTCTCCATGCTGGAGGAGGCGGAGAGCCCGGAGCTGGTGCTGCCTCCACCCTCGGGCCCTCCCTCACTCCACTGAGGCGCGACCCTCCATGCAAGAGGGCCAAAGCCTAGGATCACCACCGCGAGGGCACTCCAGAGCCGCCGGAGAAGGCAGGAAGGAACCCCCGCTGCCCTGGTGCAGCCCGTGGCAGCCCCCGCTTTGAGGCAGAACCATGGCAATACGGGGAACGGCTGGGGGCGAGAGCGGGCGGAGGCCTGCAGCCTCCCATCGCCTACTGCTCTGCTCTCCTTTGCTGCGGAGGCGGCAGCTGGGTCCGCTTTGCCGTCCTCTGGGCTGGGTCCATTGGGCCGTCCCACCTTGGTTCGCACCGTGACTTCTTGAATTTAAGCTCATTTTATTTTAGTGGTTTCTATTATTATTTCATAGTAATTTTAATATAATAATATAATGTGATATTATATATTATAATTTCAATATATTATAATGTCTATATATATATATATACTATAATGTAATAATTATGATGTTAATACTAATTCATATATATAGTAAATATATAGTAAATATAGTAAATAAATTATGTAGATTAGAATGTAGTAAATAAATAAATTAATGTAGATAAATTGTGTAGATTAGAACACCTTTAGGTGTGGCCCCTTGGAAAAAATAACGGCCCACCCCTGCTCTAGATGGAGCTGTCTGTTGATCCATCCATCCCCCCCCCCCCCGTCTCTCTCTCTCTCTCTCTCTCTCTAAATATCTGCCGACTTCCCTGCCTTTTACCTCTGGAACGGATGGAGCCACGCATTGGACGCTGGCTCTCAGGGTTTCGGAGGGGACCCGAAATGACACGCTCTCTCTCTCTCTCTCTCTCTCCCACCGATCGAGTTCCCATTTGCCCCCTGAGAGGCATTTATCCGCTTGGACAGCTTCTGCCTCCGATGTGCCAACACGAACCAGGCCCTGGGGCGCTTTCCCTGCCCGGCCCGCCCTGCCAGTGCGCATGTACACACTCTCTCTCTCTCTCTCTCTCTCTCTGGAGCTCTGCCCTTCCTTCCAAAGCCATATGTGTATATATACAAATTACGTTACATCAATACAGATAATGTATTAGAATATATTACATTTTATTTATTTATAATATATATGTTATAGTAATATATTAATATATTGTAATATAATACATATTATATTAATATTAATATATTCGCATATGTAATATATGGTGTATATATGATGCACACGCACATATACTAATATATTACATAAAATACTATATTAATATACTGTAATACAATATGGATATATATATATATACACACAAAAACTATTACATTAATAGATATAATATTGCATAACATATATGTGTGATAATAAATATAATTGTATTATTATTGAATATTTGAATAAATATTAAATAACACAATTCAAATAAACGTAAATACACTTTAATACTTAAATTATGAAATATTTAAATATGAAAATAAATATTAAATAATACAGCAAATCATAATAAATATTTAAATAAACATAAATACACTTTAATATTTAAATATAAAATATTTACATATGAAAATAAATATTAATAACATTTTTGAAAACATAAATACACTTTAATATTTAAATATGAATACACTAATATTTAAATATTTAATAATATTTAAATATAAAATAAATATTAAATAATACCATTAAAATATAAATACACTTTAATATTTAAATATTTAATAATATTTAAATATGAAAATAAAAATTAAATAATACCATTTAAATAAACATAAATATACTTTAATATTTAAATATTAAATACGAAGACACTATTTAAATATTAAATATATAAATATGAAAATAAATATTAATACCATTTAAAAAACATAAATACACTTTAATATTTAAATATGAAAATAAATATTAAATAATACCATTTAAATAAACAAATACACTTTAATATTTAAATATATATATATATATATATAAGAAGAGACACATAAAAATAGGACAATATTTGCATTCTTCCCTTGGGCGGACTCTTTCTTCTCCTTGGCCCCGCCCCTTTTGCCTCTCGCAGCGGAAGGAGACGCGGGGACTGCGCCTGCGCGATGCGCTGTGTAAGAATCCTTGCGCCGCGCGGAGGGCGAAGGAAGGCGCTTCCCTTCCGAGTCTCCAGCACGGGGACTCTTTTTCTCTCTCCTTTGGCCCCGCCCCTTTTGGCTTTCGCGGCGGAAGGAGACGCAGCAACCGCTCCTGCGTGACGCGTCCTATAAGAATCCTTTCCTCGCGCGGAAGCTTCGTCAGTCGGGAGCCGGACGCCGGCAGAGAAGGACGCCGGAGGGCTGAGGCGCGAGGCTGAGGGAGGAAGACAACAGCAGCAGAGGCCTGGATGTGGGCCTCCTGGAAATACCTCCAGGCAGCAGCTGGGCCTGGGCTCCTTTCCCAACGCAGACCGGGTTGTTTTGGGGGGCCAGGATGTGAGGAGCCCCTGAGGGGGGACCCCTTCCTCCTTCCAGCTCTGTAGGCCTCGCTTCCTCCCTTCCTGCTGAGATCCCTTGGCCTGGGCTCGCCTTTGGAAAGGCAGGGCCTTGCCCCCCACCCCACCCCCATCAGCCTCTCTACCTTGGTCTATTGATTGCCAAGTGTTTGGGGGGCCCTTCCACCCATTTATTGTTATTGTTATTATCTCCACTGTCTTGTGGTTCCCTTTGTTGTCTTTTTGGGGGCAGGGAAATTGTGACATTTCCCCACAGAAATCCCTATTATTTGGGGACACTGCGCCTCCTTTCGGGGCTCAAGATCCTTGTGGGGTTCTCGGCTCCCCTCGAAGAAGGGTCCCATCTCCTGGTTTGTTTACCTCCAGAAACCCCCCTTGTTTGGGGTCATTGCGCCGTCTTTGAAGACCCGACACCCTATTTCCTTCTCTGGACATCGTGGGGGGTTGAAGCACCCCCAAAAGGACAGCATTTTCTGGTTGTGTTTACCTCCAGAAACCCTTATTTTGGGGACATTGTGCCTTCTTTCGAGGCTCAAGATCCTATTTCCTTCGCTGGACATTGTGGGGTTCTCGGTTCCCCTCAAGGATCCCATTTCCTGGTTTGTTTCCCTCCAGAAACCCCCCTTGTTTTGGGGTCATTGCGCCGTCTTTGAAGACCTGACACCCTATTTCCTTCTCTGGACATCGTGGGGGGTTGAAGCACCCCCAAAAGGACAGTATCTTCTGGTTGTGTTTACCTCCAGAAACCCCTATTATTTGGGGACACGGCCCTTTCCTTGAAGACTCGAGATCCTATTCCCTTTGCTGAACATCCTTGGTTTTTAATCAACCCCAAAGGGATTGCATTTCCTGGTTTGTTTACCTCCAGAAAACCCTCTTATTTGGGGTCATCGCTCCGTCTTTGAAAACCTGACATCCTATTTCTTTCTCTGGACATCGTTGGGGTTGAAGCACCCCCAAAAGGACAGTATCTTCTGGTTGTGTTTACCTCCAGAACCCCCCGTATTTGGGGACGTCTGTTAAGGCTCGAAATCTTCCTTCCTTTGCTGGTCCTATTTACCTCCAGAGATCCCTCAATTTGGGGGGGTTCCTCCTTCCCTAGAGACTCTGTCCCTTCCTTCCTTCGCTGGACATCCTGCCTTCTTAAGCCACCCCCCAAAAAGGATATTATTTTCTGGTTCTATTTTCTTCCTAATTTTGGGGACGTTGCTCCATATCGTCTTCCCTTCCCTGGACGTCATAGGTTTTTAATCCACCCCAAAAAGGATCATATTTATTGTGTGGCTGTTTTTGACGCCGACCCAAGCCCCTCAAGGTGCTATAAGAGCCTTAAAACCTTTCTATATAAAGGTTTTAAGGTTACATAAATATATATATTTGGTTGACGCTGAATGCACCCCGAAGCCTGTGCCTTTGGCCCCTTCCTCTTGGCAAAGGAGGCCCCCTCCATCCTGTTTTCTCAATGGAGGGGTTAGCCTAGGCTTCCTTTTCTCCCTATAGAGGCGACTTCTGGTTCCCCCCCCCCGTTTTTGGGAACCCCATGCCCCCCCAATCTCCTTGCTTTGGGGTCATCCAAATAGCCCCGACTCCAATTGTCTGGGGGCCAAAACAAGGGCCATGCAGGCCTTTCCTGGCCTTTTTGAGCAGGCCCAAGCCGCTGGCCCTGCTTCTCCCTGGCACCCCCTCTTCCCCCCACTGATGTGAGGGTCCAGACCCCTTCCCGGCCTCTCCTTCCCCCCTGTCTCTTCCCTTTCAAGACCACAACAACAGCCACAAGCCCCCTTCCCCACCATAGATATATAAATAATCCTGCTTGGCTTCATGCCCATCCGAAAACCATGGAGGCGGTGGGCGACTTTGAGTACAGCAAGAAGGATCTCATCGGACATGGTGCCTTCGCGGTGGTCTTCAAAGGGCGCCATCGCAAGGTAAATACATCGCAGGGCTTGTTGTGGGGACTCTGGGGTCTGGTGGAGATGGGGCTTCCCTTTACAGCAGAGAAGAGCTTCCGGACCAGCCGCAATGTGTTGTGTCGTGTTGTGTTCCTTCTGATCCACATTTGTGTTGTTTATTTTCACAGCAGAAATCTTGCAGAGTGTTTTCGTCTAGCAAGTCTTGTGTTTTTGGTCCTTTCGATCCACATTTGAATTTCCGACATGAGAAAAAAATCAGGGCCAGCTAACACCTCCCAACAAAGGATTCCCCCCAGGCAGGAATCAGCCTGGCTTTGAAGCTGCAAGGCTATTCAATGCTAATCAAGGTGGCCAATTGCAACCTTCACACTTGCCTCAAGCAGGCAAGAGTTCTTTCTCCCACCCTGGACGTTATGCTACACACACACACACATATATAATTTTATGTATGTATGTATATATATGTGTGTGTGTGCGCGCATACTCCTCTTGCTCAGTTTCCAACAGACCTGACAACCTCTGAGGATGCCTGCCATGGATGTAGGCGAAATGTCAGGAGAGAATGCTGCTGAAACATGGAAAACGCACAGCAACCCAAGTCTTATGAGTTTTTGTGGTCCTTCCAATCCACATTTGTATTATTTATGATTTCCACCACGGAAACCACTGCCTTGTGGTACCATTTGAGTCTAGCAGGCCTTGTGTTTGTGCTCCTTCCGATCCACGTTTGTATTGTGATTGTATTGTGATTTCCACAGTCGAAGCCACACTCTTGCGGTCCCTTTCAACACATCTTACGGTCGCCATTGCTGCGTGGTGTTGTTCCCTTTGATCCACATTGTGTATTATTTCCACAGCAGAAACCGCTCTCTTGTGGCAACTTTAAATCTCGCAAGCCTCCCTCTTATTGCCGTGGTGTTGTTGCCTGTGTGTCCTCTGACGGCAGCTTCAGGACTTTGGAAATGTTGTGACGGTTGTTGTTGTCGCTCCGCTCCAAGCCTTAGTCACGTGCGCCTGTTGCAAGGGAGAGGAGCCCGGGAGCTGTGCCGCCTTCAAGGCTCTGGCCTGGTGTTCTGGTTGGTTTGCTGTCATTTTTTGCTGCAGTGTTGTTGTTGTTGTCATCCTTGCGAGAGCCCTGTCAATCTAACAGTCTTGTGGTTTCTAAGGATACGAATTGTTGGTGTTTTTAGAAACACTAAAACAAGCCTAACCTTTGGGTTGCTGCGAGTTTTCTGGGCAGCGTGGCCATGTTCCAGAAGCATTCTCTCCTGACGTTTCTCCCACACCTCTGGCAGGCCTCCTCAGGTTGAGAGATCTGTTGGAAACTAGGCAAGTGGGGTTTATGTATCTGTGGAATAAGGCCCAGGGTGGGAGGAAGAGCTCTTGTCTATTGGAGGAAGATGTGAATGTTACCATAGGCCACCTTGATTAGCATTGAATGGCCTCGCAGCTTCAAAGCCTGGCTGCTTCCTGCCTGAGGGGAATCCTTTCTTTGGGAGGCATTAGCTGGCCCTGATTGACTCTTGTCTGGAGTTCTCCTGTCCCCCAACAACCTTTAGGAAGGCGGGGTATAAATGAACACACGTAAACATAACAACAAGCATTGAATAGCCTTGCAGCCGCAAACTCTAACCGTGAGGGTCTCTGCATAGAGATCTGTTGGAAACTAGGCAAGTGGGGTTGATCTATATCCCTGTGGAACGATGCCCAGGGTGGGAGGAAGAACTCTTGTCTCTTGGAGGCAGGTGTGGATGTTGCCACGAGCCTCCTTGATTAGCATTGAATGGCCTTGCAGCTTCAAAGCCTGGCTGCTTCCTGCCTGGGGGGGGGATCCTTAGTTGGGAGGTGATTAGCTGGCCCTGATTGTTTCCTGTCAGGAATTCCCCTGTTTTCCGCCTAATGTTCCTGGAATGATGCCCAGGGTGGGAGAAATAACACTTGTCTCTTGGAGGCAGGTGTGGATGTTGCCACAGGCCTCCTTGATGAGCATTGAATGGCCTTGCAGCTTCAAAGCCTGGCTGCTTCCTGCCTGGGGGGATCCTTAGTTGGGAGGTGATTAGCTGGCCCTGATTGTTTCCTGTCTGGAATTCCCCTGTTTTCTGCCTAATGTTCCATTGGGCCTCATGGAGAGGGACCCGCTTCAAATCCCGTGCAAATGACCCTTTTAGGATGCCGTGGGTTGGGTGAGTTATGGTCTAGGACTTGCAAAGGTCCTTTCGATCCAGGTACGTGTCAACCTTTGGCTTGCTGTGGAAACAAGGGTGGGTGACGACGCTTCCCCGTGATAGTAAGGACTCTTTAGAGTAGATTTCCCTGACTTCCTGTTGGCTCAACCCCCCCCCCTCCCCCCAACTATGAGTTGTTTGTAAGTCGGGGACGGCCTGTGTACCCGTGAGCTGAGTTTTAGTCTAGCAAGTCTTGTGTTTTTGAATTTGAATTCCTGGCGTGAAAAAAATCAGGGCCAGCTCACACCTCCCCAGGCAGGAATCAGCCAGTCTTTGACGCTGCAAGGCTACTCGGTGCTAATCCGGGGAGCGGCGTGAGCCTCAAGCAGGCCATGCCCACTCCTCCTCCTCTTTCCCCGTGTCCTCAGCTCCTTTTTTTAGCCACCCAAAGGGGTTGGGTGCATGGATCTAAACAGCCATCTCCTCCTCCCCCCCCCCTTGCTTTCCTTGGGCCGAGAATAGAGAGCATTGTTTTGGCTTCGGGCACCAGCAAGAGTGCTGTGTCCGCTCCAGTGGGGGAACCAGGGCTGAGTGTGGACCTGCCTTTCCTGACCTGAGTTGCCCTCCTGACGCACAGGAAGCCTGACATGACCCCTTCCCCTCGCTTTCTAGACTCCTCAGAGAAACCTGGCAAGATTTCGCCGTGGCCTTTTTCTCACGCCCCCCAAGACCCTTCTCTTTGGACGTCTCTTTGGACGTCGCCAGCGGACTTGGCTGGGTTGCCACTTGGTTGCCTCGGTGTTTATTATTTATTTGCGTGGGTTCCCATGGCTTGGGTGAAAAATACCCGCCGCCCTCTCCCACTCCGATGGGATTCGCTTCAGGAACCCCATATTGTATAATGTAATATAATATAAATAATACGATATTATAATTATATATTTTATTAGCGAGAACCCGGCGGTGCCCGGGTTATTTGAGGAAGGCATTGTGTGCCAAGGTTGGTTCCTATGAGATGTGTATGTGGCTTGCAGTGGTCTCAGGAACTTAGTGAAGGTACTGCAAGTCCCATTGGCCGTGGTCCATCCCCCTCCCAACTGCACCAGGGTGTAGAGTGGGTCATGGGGGCGCTGTGTGTCACATTTGGTCTTGATCATTCTTTGGATGAGGGTTGCAGCGGTCTCGGAAGGTGAGTGAAGGTACTTCAAGTCCCATCATCTGTGGTCCGTCCTCCTTGAAACAGCACCAGGGTGTAGAGTGGGTCAAGGGGGCTCTGTGTGCTAATTTTGGTCTGTATTGGTCATTGGGTGAGGGTCACGTTGTGAAGTGGGCCATTGGGCCCCTGTGTGCCAAGTGTGTTCCTGATCCGTCATTGCTGTGGGCCGCAGTGTCTGATGCCTGAGGCCTTTCCTTTTTTCTGAGTCACTTTAGAATGTTGGAATGTGGATGGCCAATCGGAGTCTTTTATGCAAATACCATTTCAGTGGCAACCAATCCCCTCTTTTTGGGGCCGTAGAATGTTGGAATTCTGAGGCTGGCCAATCGGAGTCTTTTATGAAAATAATCCCATAGTGGCAACCTATCAAAACACCGTCGCATATTCCTTGGCACATTCACACCTCCCAGAAAATGAACATTCCATTTCTAACCAAAAAAAATGTCATTTGGCTAACTCAAGCATGCAGGTGCATTCTGTTTTGCTGGCCAATCAGAGTCATTTATGCAAATTGTCTCTCAGTGGCAACCAATGCCCTGTCTGGTGCCTTAGAGTGTCGGAGTTCTGAGGCTGGCCAATCAGTGTCCTTTATGCAAATAATCCCACAGTGGCATCCAATCGAAACGCTGGCACATATTCCTCCCTCCGCACCGCTGCTAACACTGACTTTTATTATATACATAGATAGATAGATAGATATGATATGTAACATTACGAATAATATTACAGTATACTGGAATGGTACAGTACAATATAGTAATATGGAATACTAATATTGTATAATGTATATAATATTGTGTAATGTATATAATAATGGTTATAATATAATGTATTGTATTTACATATAACGCATAAGCCGCTCTGAGTCCCCATCGGCATAAAAAGGCGGCATATAAATATCGTAAATACATAAATAAGTAAACAGAAGTTAAACTGCTGAGCTGCTAAACTTGTTGACCAAGAGGTCACAGGCTCAAATCCGGGGAGCGGCGTGAGCTTCCGCTGTCAGCCCTAGCTTTTGCCAACCTAGCAGTTCGAAAACATGCAAATGCGAGTAGATCAATAGGTACCGCTCCGGCAGGAAGGCAATGGCGCTCCATGCTGGCCACATGACCTTGGAGGTGTCTATGGACAACGCCAGCTCTTCGGCTTAGAACTGGAGATGAGCACCAACCCACCAGAGTCGGACATGGCTGGACTTAATGCCGGGGGTAAACCTTTACCTTTAATAATAATAATAAATAATAATACACTTTATTTATACCCCACCACCGAAGGGACTCGGCGCGGGTAACGTGAGGCCAAGCCCAAACAATTCCAACAAAGCAAAAGTACATGTAAAACAGACAATTACATCCAATAAAAATGGTTAACAATAACACAGTAATGCAATAAGAATAACACAAACGTAATAAAAGCAAATTATAGAATGGTTCTGTAGCCCCGAGCACGGCGGCACCGACTTTACGGAGGAAGAACACTAGGAACGGAGGCACTTGGGTGCCCAGAAAACAGCCTGTGTGTGCAGAATGAGAAACCAATATGTGTGTGTGTGTGTGTATGCACACACACATATCCATACACACACACACTAGCTTGGCTACCTGGCAATGCCCGGGCTATTTTTTAAAAAGTCAATTTGCAATGGTACGAACGGATACCCACTGGTGACGCACTTAGGGCAAACTTGCCCAACTTGGCCAATTTTGAAGTACGGATTGAGTTTCTTGGGGTGAGCCTTGCATGATGGGAGTTGTAGTTCACCCACAACCTTAGGCATTTGGGACAATTTAAAAAACGACTTTTTCAAATCACCCGGGCAACACCAAGTACCCAAGCTGGCAATAATGATAATAATAATGCCAAAAGCCAGCCAAGGTGGTCCCAGTGGGGACCGGCACCATGCCCGGATTACCCATAAGGCCAACGAGGCCATGGCCTAGGGGCGCAAGCCAAGGGGGGGGAACGCAGATCACGGACCAAAAAAACCCCTGGTCCGCGCCCCCCTTTCCCCCCTTCTCATGACCCTCCTCGCTCCTTCTGCCAGCAAAGTCTCTGCTCCGTCCCCTCCTGGAGCGCACGCCAAGCGGACATCTCTCTCTCACGCGCGCTTGCTTTCTCTCTCTCGCGTGCTCTCACTCTTGCACGCACTCTCTTGCACACTCTCTTGCTCTCTCTGTCTCTCTCTTGCACACTCTCTTGCTCTCTCTGTCTCTCTCGCGTGCTCTCTCTCTTGCTCTCTCTCTTGCTCTCTCGTGCTCTCACTCTTACGCGCTCTCTCTTGCTCTCTCTGTCTCTCTCTCGCTCTCACTTTTGCGCTCTCTCTCTCTCTTGCTCTCTCTGTCTCTCTGTCTCTCTCTCTCTCTCTCCCGTGCTATCACTCTCTCTTGCTCTCTCTGTCTTGTCTCTCTGTCTTGCTCTCACTCTAGCGCTCTCTGTCTTGCTCGCTGTCTCGCGTGCTCTCACTCTTGCGCGCACTCTCTCTTGCTCTCTCAGTCTCACTGTCTCGTTCTCTCGCGTGCTCTCACTCTTGCGCACGCTCTCTTGCTCGCTCTTTCTCTCGCTCTCTTGCTCGCTCTTTCTCTCGTTCTGTTGCACGCTCTCTCGTCTCTCTCTTTCTCTTGTGCGCACCTTTGGAGCGGGTTTGCACTTGCTGCACTCTCCCCAAGCCTCCCGACTCCCGAGGAGACCTTCAGACCTTCCAGCCGGTGGGAATGGGGACCTTGGTAGCGGGACGGTGCCTACTCGCCTTTCTCTTCTGCTCCGGAGGCACCATGGCGAGAGCCAGCCAAGTGTGGGTCTGAGTGGTGTGTGGGGGGGGGGGGGGTAAAGGTTGGCTGGGGCGTAATTCCAAAGTGTGACCTAGGGCGCAAAAAGTTGTTAATCCGAGCCTGATCGGCACACTGGGTGCAGTGCCTCAAGACCTCGGCCTGCACTTAAACACAATTGGCGCTGACAAAATGACCTGTGTGTGTTAATCTTGTGTTTCAAATAACAATAATGTGATTTCCCCCTATTTGGAGGGAAATGCTACCGAGTGCTTCCTGTTTGAGCGCTACGCCAGGAAGCCTGTGTTTTGCCCCTTCCTCCTGAGCCTTGTCCACGTTCCTTTCCAGAAGACGGACTGGGAGGTGGCCATTAAGAGCATCAACAAGAAGAACCTCTCCAAGTCGCAGCTGCTGCTCGGGAAGGAGATCAAGATCCTAAAGGTACGTCGGGGCGTCCCTTTCCTTCCAGGAAGGCGGGAAGTGTGAGGCCTGTCCGTCAAATGCTTCCCAGGCTTCTGGGGGAGGGTGGGAATTGTCACCCTCGGCTTCGGTCGCCCTGGATTGACCCGGCCTCGTGAAATGCTCACCGAGTCAAAAAGGAACAAAGCCAGGCCTGTGTTGAGAGGCTCTTTGGCGGCGGCAGCGCCCTGGGCTCCATGGGCACGTTGCCGCTTGCTCTTGGCTTTGGGTTTGTGGCGCGGTCAGAGAGAGAGGTGCTGCTAAGTGGCCACTTTGCGGCTGGACTCGGCAGGCCTTCAGCCCCGTCCCCCCAATGACTCTCACGTCGGTATGTTTACTCGGATGGACAGGAGTTTGGTGGTGTTGTTGCATGAAAAGCGCACCCCCAACTTAGAATCATAACCATTGGACGAGACCCCGTGGGCCATCTAGTCTGCCATGCAGGGGGAGCACAATCCAAACAGCCCCAACAGATGGCCACCCAGCTTCTGTTTCCAAGACTCCTGATGCAGAGAGTTCCATTGTTGATTATGTTCAGGAAGTTCTTCACGTTTGGGTGCATTGAGGTTGAACGGGGCAAACTACAGGGCGCAAACCCAGAGGTTCAGGCAACTATGGGCAAACTTGGTCCCTCCCTCCGGGTGTTTCCCACCGTTCCTAACAGCCTCAGGCCCTTTCCCCCTTTTCGGGATGAGAGATTCAAGGTCGCATGTCTTTGCCGGCTGTTCTTGGACTGCACGGTCCATTCAGTGTTTGAAAGGCTGTCGTAAGGAAGAGGGACCGGGCCCGGTTTTCGGCTGCCCTGGAGACTCAGTGGAGCCATGGGTTCGAGTGACGGGAACATTCGGAAGAATTTCCTGAGCATAAGAAGAGCTGTTTAGCAGTGGAACGCTCTGCCTCGGAGTCTGGTGGAAGCTCCTTCCATGGAGGCTTTTAAGAAAGGGCTGGATGGCCATCTGTCGGGGTGCTTTGATTGTGCCTTTCCTGCCTGGCAGGGGGTTGGACTAGATGGCTCTTGGGGTCTCTACCAACTCTAAGGTGATGATGATGATGATGGCTGGATGGATGGTCATCTGTTGGGGCGCTTTGATTGTGCTGCTCCTGCTTTGCAAGGGGTTGGACTAGGTGGCCCTTGGGGTCTCTTACAGCTCTATGATGATGATGGCTGGATGGTCATCTGTTGGGGGTGCTTTGATTGTGCTGTTCCTGCTTGGCAAGGGGTTGGACTAGATGGCCCTTGGGGTCTCTTCCAACTCTAAGGTGATGGTGATGATGATGATGATGGCTGGATGGTCATCTATTCGGGGCGCTTTGATTGTGCTGTTCCTGCTTGGCAAGGGGTTGGACTATATGGCCCTTGGGGTCTCTTACAGCTCGTATGATGATGATGATGGCTGGATGGTCATCTATTGGGGGTGCTTTGATTGTGCTTTTCCTGCTTGGCAGGGGGTTGGACTAGGTGGCCCTTGGGGTCTCTTCCAACTCTAAGGTGAGGATGACGATGATGGCTGGATGTTCATCTGTTGGGGGTGCTTTGATTGTGCCTTTCCTGCCTGGCATGGGGTTGGACTAGATGCCCCTTGGGGTCTCCTCCAGCTCTGTTATTTTGTGATCTGCTACCCCTTCCCAGTTAGGTTTGGGGAAGGATGTGTGAGTAGGGAAGGTCCAGGCCAACTGTTTCCTGGACTGCGAGAAGTGGAAGCCCGCGTCTTGGTCGGCCAGGCTGCCCGAATGCTCTCGCCCTTGCCCGTGTTGTGCTTTCCAGAGAGGTTGGACCCCTCTCCACGCCTGGAATGGCCTTGCCGGTGTTGTTGCCGCATGCCAAGAAAGGCCGTGTGCTTCTGCGTCATGCCCAGAACTGAACCTGAGACACTTGGCATTTGGAGCACCCTTTGCCTCTTGGCATGCGCTTCCCCCTTGCCCCCCAGGCGCACCGGGAGCAACATCTTCCTCCCCGCATACAGACCACGCTCTTGGCATCTGTACCTTTGTGTGTGTGCATTTGTTCAGTTGGGTGTCCTTTTTGCAAAAAATGCAAAAAGCAAAGCAGACGTTTCCTGGAAAAGTTTGCCGTTGCCAAGCCGACGAGATCCCCTCCTCGTATGTGCCCAGTGGGAGGTTACCGAAGAATGTCAAGATTTTGGCTATTTTGGGCGTGTGGCTTGGCAGCGGGCGGCTTCCTTTCCAGCTCTCGCTTGCAAACAGGCCTTGGGCGCAACTGTGTGGTCAGAATGTCCAGCCGTTCTTGGAAACGGGACGCCTGTGCCTGATGTTAAGGTCACCTGAGATCACGTGTCCTCCTCTCCCTTCGCTCAAACCAAAGCGGCCCTGAGTGAGCGCCTGCCCGCCTCTTCCGGTTTGTTTTCAGGTGGTTGCGTACTTCCAGCCAGGCCTCTGCGTGGTTTGTGGTGCAGGTGACATGTTATCCAAAAGCAAACCAAGCGTGCGTGTGTGCATGCGTGCGTTTGCTTTCATTTGTAGCCAAAAGGCAAACAATAAATGTAATATAAGAGAGTAAAAACATCAATGTAACAATAATAATAATAATAGAGTAAAATAATAAATGTAATAACAAAAATAAATAGAATAAAATAATGTTAATGTAATAATAATAAATAGAGTAAAATAATACTTTAGTATATACAGTGTATGTATGTTTGTGTGTGTATATGTATATATATTGTGTGTGTGTGTATATATATCTATATATCTATATATATATATATATATATACCTCTCTCTCTCTCTCTCTGTAACTTCACAGTATAAAAGTAAATCTCCCTCTGAGTAAGTAATTTGTTCTTATTTAAAGATCAGTTCAACGTGGCCCAGTCGAGCAAAACAAAACAAAGCCCCTTCCCGGTCTTGATTTTCGGTGCCCACGTCTTGATTTTGGGCAGGATTGAGTTCCGTTTCCCGGGAAAGCCTTCCTACTTTTCCAGGAAACGGAGTCCAGCCGTGCCCACCTCCGTCCAGGACTTTGGTACCGCTTCCTCTACGCATCAAACACGACATGTAACCTTTCACAATGACACGAAAAGTTCCGTGTTGTGTTTTACGTGAGAATACGGGGAGGGACGGGGAAGGACTCGGGGCCTCTCGGGCTGTTCGGACTCCAAACTCCCTTCTGAACTGTTGCTTTCTTCGATTTGTTTCCCAGGAGCTCCAGCACGAGAACATTGTCGCCCTCTACGACGTCCAGGTGAGTTTCCTTCCCCTCTTTTTTTGAAGGGGGGGGCAGGGATCCAGTGAATGGCGGGCCTTTCTCTGAGCTTCAGATCCATGGTTGGAATCAGTCAGTCAGAAGAAGAAAAGACTCTCTCCGTAGAGCAAGGTTCCCTCTATCCTGTCGTGCAGAAATATCCCAGTTGCTGGGAAGGAAAGGAAAGTTAGAGCGGTGGAGGCACCCCTTTTGACACCCCCGTCTGCGATGCTTTGGTCTTCTAGAGCAGTGTTTCCCAACCAGTGTGCCGCGGCACACTAGTGTGCCCTGAACGATCATCAGGTGTGCCGTGGGAAATTGGCCTCTGTCCCTTTAAGCATGGAAATGAGCCCGGTGGAAGGGCGGGGCCGAGAGTGGCAGCCGGCGACAAACCTCACGGGCGGCCAATCGGGAGCGCAGGGGCCCCGTCCCTTGGCTTTCCATTGGCCTCCTCCTCTCCGGAAGGGGGAGGGAGGGCGTGACGTCGCTCTGACCCCGCCCCCTTCGCAGCAGCCGCCGCCGCCATTTTGATGAGGTAGAGACGGGTGAAGAGGAAGGAAGGAAGGAGGAGGTAGGAGAGGGGTGGGGGGAAGTGGCCTTAGGGGCAGAGAGGGGTGGAGTGACCCCTCCGGTGCCGAGAAAGGGGCAGTGTGGCCTCCCCGAACACGCCTGCCTGTCTGCCAGCCAAGGGCTGCCTCTTCCGTGGCCGAGAGAGAGAGAGAGAGCGGCCTAGCCCAGCTCTCCCTTCCTTCCTGAAGCACGCTCTCCTGGCGTTTCTCCTGCATGTATGGCTAGCCTCCTCGGAGGTGGTGAGGTCTCCCTCCCTTCCCGTGGGCCTCTTTCACCCAATATGCAGGGAAATTGCCTTCAAAGCACCCCTGGCACATGGCCTCTGCTTAAAAGCCTCCAAAGAAGGAGCCTCAACCAGGGGCGGACCTACCTGTTCCCGGGGGGTACGTGAAAAAAATTTTTGCGCCCACCCCAGTTGCTCCCGAGGGGAGCCCAGTGCGCATGCGCCAATCTGTGCGCACACGCACTGACTCCAGAGCACGCCTCCCGCTTTGGAGCCCAGTGCGCATGCGCGAAACTGCGCACATGCATACTGACTCCAAAGCGGAAGGTGCGCTCTGGAGCCAGTACGCATGTGCGGAGCCGCACGTCCGAGCATGCAGAGGCGTGGCCGGAGCGCCCCGGCATCCTAACAAAGGCGCAGCTGCGTGGGCCGCGGGGCTGGCTGCGGAGGCCTGGCCGGTGCAACGGCAGGGTGGGGCAGCACGGGGGCGGGGCGGAGCCAGCCTAGGAACGCCCCTCCCAGGTGACGTCCCGGGTGACGCCACCTACGCGCCTGCGTAGTCCGCCTAATGGACGAACCGACCCTGGCCTCAACCACACTCCAGGGCAGAGAGTTCCACTGCTGAATGGCTCTCACAGTCAGGGATGTATAAATACATTTAAAAACATAGTAACTATATGAATTACTGTGTTAGAGTGTCATAGTTGGTGGTGTGCCCCAGAATTTTGTAAGTGTAAAAAATGTGCCGTGGCTCAAAAAAGGTTGAAAAACACTGTTCTAGAGTCTTCCTCAGCCCGTGAGTGGGGGGGGGGAGGGGGGGGGTGGGTGCGGATGTTCCCGAATGCGAGGCCAAGGTCCCCTCTCTGTAATAGGACCTGCGAAAAGAACTGGAAAGTATGTTTGGGAGCAGAACCTTGGGAGGAAGTTGGCCCCGTGGCTGCGGCGGACTTTTTCTGGACTGACAGATGCTGGAGCGCTGGAGGTCAAGGCTGGAGGGCGCCTTCTGACCCCCAGCCCTCCAGAATCGTCTGCCATGCCCAGTAGTGCAGAATGGGACTTGTAGAGACCGCTGAGTCCTCCCCTGGCATGGTGGTTGTTGTTGGCCAGTTGTCACCTTCCGTGGCAGCCTTTCCCCTCTTGAGTTGCTGGTCAAGTGTGGTGCCGGTGGCTTTTCCTTGCAGGAGGAGGAGTGCCTGTTGCTCCTGGGCAGAGCTTCTCGCTCTCTGGCTTGCTTTCCCCCCCGCATACCTTATTTTGTGCTGTGGACTCCCTCGAAGGTCCTCCTCTTGCTCCCACCGCCGTCTCAAGCCCAGTTCGTGAGGACGAGGGACAGGGCCTTCTCGGTGGTGGCCCCCTGCCCCTGGGATGCCCTTCCCAAGGAGATAAGGCAGGCCCCAACCCTCACCTCTTTCCGTTAGGCCTTCGAAGATTGACTAATCTTCAAGAGCATCCTGAACTCTTGCAACAATGGAATTGAACCAAACTTGGCCTATTGAACTCTCATTACCAACAGAAAGTCCTGAAAGGGTTTGCTTGGGAATTGACTTTGAGTTTGGAAGTTGTAGTTCACCTACACCCAGAGAGCACTGTGGACTCAAACAATGTTATGTTATGTTGTTGTTTGTTTTCTATCCAGAGTCACAATGTTGGAAGGAGGCTCACCACTTTAAGGTCCCTCAAACAGGCATGGGAAAACTTCGGCCCTCGGGGTGCTTTGGACTCCAACTCCCACCATTCCTCACAGCCTGAGGCCCTTTCCTGCTGAAGTGGCTGAGGGGGGAAAGGAAAAGGGCCTGAGGCTGCTAGGAATGGTGGGAGTACAAAAACACCTGGAAGGTCCAAGTTTGCCCATGCCAGCTTTCGACAGAGACCTCTTCCTCCCCCTTCGCGCCCTTCCTTCCCCCTCCTGCCCAACACTCACTTTTCCTTCTCCACTGCTGCTTCTGCCGCCATTTTGATCTGAGGGGGCAGCGTGAGCGTGTTCGAGGGGGGAGGGAGGAGGGAGGAAGGCATGACCCGTGCGGGCGCTACTGCGCAGACTCCCCCCAGAGCAAAGCGAGCAGAGCGAGGCTGGGAAGAAGGGAGCCCGAGTGGAGAAGAAAAAGTGTTTGGCAGGAGGGGGAAGAAAGGGGAATTGGAGGCTCCAATTCCCCACGGCACACCTGGTGATCGCTCACGGCACACTGGTTGGGAAACACTGATCTATTGCATGTGGAAGGCAAGAAATGGGCCCCCTTGGCCCCCCAAAGCCAGACATGGGCTTCTAACCAGGCCACTAGTCCAGGGCTCTTGTGTGTGTGTGTGTGTGTGTTTCTGGCTGTGTTTCCTTAAGAAGGGATGGCGTACCGCCTCCTGAAACAGGCAGCACGGCTATATTTATCAGGATTACCGGGTGTACGTGTGCGCAGAGGAACGGGGTGCGTTGTGATCCGCCCTGAGTCCCCTGCAGGGCGAGAAGAGCGGAATATAAATACTGCCAATACATAAATAAATAAACACATTATCTGGCATAGGGATCCTCGCCTTCCCAAACTACATTTCCCAGAATTCCGTGCTCTCTCTGTCTCTTTCCCAGCGAACTCTGCTTTCTCCCTCACCATGAGGAGAGGGAAGCAGCAGGGAGAATGCATAGTTCGCTGGGAAAGAGACACAGAGAGCATGGAATTCTGGGAAATGTAGTTTGGGAAGGCAAGGAGCCCTATGCCAGAGAATGCACGAGACCCTGCCCTGAACTACGTTTCCCAGAATTCTGTGCTCCCTCACCATGAGGAGAGGGAAGCAGCAGGGGGAAAGCATAGTTCGCTGGGAAAGAGACAGAGCACGGAATTCTGGGAAATGTAGTTTGGGAAGGCGAGGAGCCCTATGCCAGAGAATGCACAAGGCCCTGCCCTGAACTACATTTCCCAGAATTCAGTGCTCTCTCACCATGAGGAGAGAGAAGCAGCAGGGAAAAGGCATGGTTCGCTGGGAAAGAGACAGAGCACGGAATTCTGGGAAATGTAGTTTGGGAAGGCGAGGAGTCCTATGCCAGAGAATGCACAAGGCCCTGCCCTGAACTACGTTTCCCAGAATTCGGTGCTCTCTCACCATGAGGAGAGGGAAGCAGCAGGGGAAAAACATAGCTGGGAAAGAGTCAGACCAGTGAGTTCTGGGAAATGTAGTTTGGGAAGGCAAGGAGCCCTATGCCAGAGACTGCACGAGGCCCTGCCCTGAACTACGTTTCCCAGAATGCTGCTCAGCATCAAGATAGAGAGGGGGGGGAGGTGTCCCTCCGTCACAGCAGAGTTCCAGAACAAACAGGAAAAAGTTTCTGAGATTCCTAAGAGCGGGGCTCGCCCGATGGGTGGTTGTCACCCGCCAAGCCTTGCGTGCATGAGGATGGAACTGAGTGCCCCTGTGTGTGGCGCATGGATCCAAGCATGACCATTTGCCCTGTTGACATTTCCGGGTGTCGTCGTGACTTGGAGGGTCGTCACGGAGAGGTGACACGGAGGTTCAGCAATGCCCGGCCTCCGCTCCGCACTTGGCTCGAAACTCCCCCGGCCACGCGGAGACGCCTGGGATTTGTTTTCCCCAAAGGAAAGGCCGCCCGAGGCAGGAAAGTGAAAGGCACTTGGGAAGGGAGGGTGTCACTTGCATGGATCTGGAGCGTGGTTTGGCCTCTCTTTTTGGCCCTCCCGCCTGTCTGGCCCTCAATCCCCCCCCCCCCAAGGGCCCCCCATTCCCTTCGAGATCCCTTTGGCGACTGCACCAGCCTCGCCAGGGAGCCGCCACACGTGAGGAGAAGGGCGTGATGAAAAAACGGCAGGCCGTATATAACCTGTTGGAAGTTGCCATAATAACGATAACAATAATAATACACTTATGTATTTATGTTCCTCTTTATCTCCCCGGAGGGACTCAGAGCGGATTACACAGCTAGTTAAATGACTACTGGTGGAGAGGTCATGAGTTTGAACCCAGCCCGGGTCGGAGTGAGCTCCCGACCACTTATAGTCTAGCTTGCTGTTGACCTATGCAGCCTGAAAGACGGTTACGTCTGTCAAGTAGGAAATTTAGATACCGCTTTGTGCGGGGAGGGTAATTTAACTAATTTGCGACGCCATAAAGCCTTCCAGCATGGTGCAGAAGAATGAGGAAGTACTCCGTCAAAGGCCTCGCTGTCACAAGTGGATGGCGAAGCAGCAGCTGGAATCGAGCGTACCCTCCTGAAACCGGGAAAAGCTGGAACGTTAAATTTCCTCTGTATCTGCCTATATAAGTTGTACGTCTAAATGGCGTTGGATGTTTGCCATGTGTATGTGCGTTGTAATCCGCCCTGAGTCCCCTGCGGGGTGAGAAGGGTGGAAAATAAATAAATAACATTATTATTATTATTATTATTATTATTAGGCAAGCACCCATTTTGCAAAGGGTGAGTGAGTGAGTGAGGCCGGGCTTGTGAAAGGTTGCACGTCGCCCGGTTTAACGAGATTGGATTAATTAGTCGCCATGGAAGAAGAAGCAAGAGCCTTTCTCTCTCTCCCGTCTTGTGTTTGTTGTGCTAGTCTTGACGCAGGCCCGGCCTCGGTGGGCGGCCGCTCTTGGCCTTCGGACAATGGCTTTCCGTTGCTTCGTGGCAGGCGGCAAATACAAACCCAGTGATACAGCCAGCCCTTCATATTTTCGGGGTTAGGCCGGCCTGGTCTGGGGGGTCCCGTCCAAGGGCTGCTTTCCCCGCCCCCGCTGCCTCCTCTCCTCCGTCCCTTTGTAGTAAAGGAGTGTCCCTGGAGACCGGCTCCGGGGTTTCCTCTTCCCTCCCCGGCCCCGCCGTTGCCAGCCCTGTATTATCCAGAGCACTTATGTAAGCTGTTGTTCTCCTTCTCCAGCCTGGTAGTGTCAGATCGCGCCCACCGGGTGTTATTGGGGGCCCTTTGGGGCCTTTCAAGACATGCCTCTTCTTCGGGGGCCACGTAGGGTCACCTCGGGGCCTCCCTTTAGGAACACTGGCCCCGGGCAACACACAGCCCTGCTTCCTGGCTGCAAGAGCCTTCGGCAGGGCAACTCAGCTCAACACCCTTGGCTGATTTTACATTTGTGTGTGTCTGTGCATATATATATATATGTGTGTGTGTGTGTGTGCGTGTGTGTTTGTGCGTGTGTGTGTATGCATGCTCTTTCGGAGCCCTTTCTAATAACTAACTGAGTGAAACAAGGTTGTGTTCTTGCACCAGCCCTATTTACAATCTTCAGCATGATGCTCTAAAGGGCTACGGCAGATCTCAAAAAAGAAGCCAGCTGTCGGGGGGGGGGGGGGGGGGTGATTGTGCTTTTCCTGCAAAGCAGAAGGAGGTTGGACTCGATGGCCATCCCGTGGTCCCTTCCAGCCCTGTGGTCAGACTCTGAAAAATGTGGCTTGTTGTGGAAACAAGGAAGGAGATAAACCTTTATCGAGACCCCTCCCCCCCCGAAAAGGACTCTTCCAAGAGTGGGTTTCCCTTCCTTCCTTCCTTCCTTCCTTCCTTCCTTCCTTCCTTCCTTCCTTCCTTCCTTCGGGGAGATTTCCCTCCCTTCGTGTTGTCGCACCCGGTGCTTCAGCAGGCGTTGTTTGTATCTCGGGGCCTGCCTGTATATTCAATGTTTTTCCCCCTGTGAATGGTTGAGAAAGGCCAGTCCAAGGCGCTTCCGTCCCACGCCAACGGTCACCCATCAGGGTTGATTGAGTTCGGTGGATTTCCTAGGCCTGGGCTGGCCGGGACGGCTCCCGAAAGCTCAGCCTTGGGCCGGAGACGGGAGTCATCGGAGGTCAAGCCCGGTGAGCAAACCTCAGCTGCGTCTCCATCTCAAATTTCCGCCTGGGCGCCAGGACCGTCCACCCCAAGTGCCGGGCAACAGGCCTCCCAAAACCCAACTTCCGAAGTGGTGGGAAATGGGTCGGAAACCAAGGAAGTGGCAACGAGCGCCAGCACCTCTGGCCGGTGGGAAAGCCACAGAATATACAAGTCTCACACAGTGCTCGAATGGATAGCTTTAGGCTTGTATAGACCGCATTTTAGGCTTGTCGTGGGTGCATTTGGCACAGGAAGGTCGGTTGTGTACCTTGGACTTCCTCCTTCTGATTGGAATCTCTTGTTTACAAAACTCTGGCCCCGGGGGTTTTGGCGTGCGGGTATGGAGGTGACTCCCAAACCTCTGGTCCGAGACTGCAATAAATACATTCATTGGTGTGTTACACTGTTTAGCATACAAATATATTTATTTATTTATGTATTTATTTATGTACAGTACTTACATTCTGCCCTTCTCACCCCGCAGGGGACTCAGGGCGGATCACAATGCACATATACATAGCATTCATTCAACGCCATAGACACTCAATATAAATATATATATATATAGAGAGAGAGAGAGAGAGAGTGTCTGTGGCGTTGAATATATATATATATATACAAACACACACACACACACACACACACACACTAGCTTGGGGACCCGGCGTTGCCCGGGCTTTTTGAGAAACATATTAGTTGGTGTGTAGTAATTATGTATGTGGCTCACAGTGGTGTCAGGAAGTTAGCGAAGGCACTGTGAGTCCCATCGTCCATGGTGTAACCTCCTCCAAACATCACCAGGACGTAGAGTGGGTCATGGAAGCTCTGCCAAGTGTGGCCTTGAGCCCTCATTACTGGGAGTAGCAGTGGTATCATGAAATTAGTGAAGGTACTGCAAGTCCCATCATCTGTGGTCCACCCACCTCCAAACAGCACCAGGACGTAGAGTGGGTTATGGAGGGTCTGTCTGCCAAGTTTGGTCTTGATCCATCATTATTGGGAGTTGTAGTGGTATCATGAAATTAATGAAGGTACTGCAAGTCCCATCATCCATGGTCCGCCCTCCTCCAAACTGCAGTAGGATGTAGAGTGGGTCACTGGGGTTCTGTGTGCCAAGTGTGGTTTTTATCAGTGTGTGTCGGGGGCCGCAGTGGTCTGTGGGAAGAGAGGGTTGTGAAAGTACAACAAATCCCATCATCCATTGTCAGTCCTCCCCCAAACCTCACCAGGACGTGAAGGCAGTCATGGGGGTTATGTGTGGCAAGTGTGGTCTCGATCAGTAATCAGATGAGGGTCGCAGCGGACTTGGGAAGTGAGTAGAGGTACTTCAAGTCCCATCATCCATGGTCCACCCTCCTCCGAACTGTACCAGGACGTAGAGTGGGTAATGGGGTGCCAAGTGTGGTCTGTATCGGTCCTTTTAGGTGGCCGCAGTGGTCAGTGGGAACCAAAGTGTTTGAATGTACTACAAAGCCCATAATCCGTGGTCCATCTCCCCCAAACCGCACCAGGACATAAAGGGGTCAGGGGGGTTATGTGTCCCAAGTTTGGTGCAGGTCCATCACCTGCGCTGGTCGCTGTGGCCTGTGAAAGTGGCATCCAATCAGAACGCTGCCACATACAAACAAACATACAAACATTCCGCTTTATTATCTATAGAGATATAGAGAAATAGAGATAGTGTCTATGGTGTTGAATATATATATATATATATATATATATATATATATATAGTGTGTGTCTATGGCGTTGAATGTTTGCTATGTATACGAGCATTGTGATAGACAGACACAGAGGCTATTTAACTTTCCAGCTTCATGAGGGTATGCTTTGAATTCCGGCCACCGGGGGAGCTGTCGCTTCACCGTCCACTTGTGACTTCCTTGTTCTTTTTCACACTGCAGGAGTGTTTTATGACATTGTAAATTGGTCAAATTAGCCTCCTAAATTTCCTACTTCAGTGTTTCCCAACCGCTGTGACGCGGCACAGTAGTGCCGTGACGGACCTCCTGCTGTGCCGCGAGAAAAGCTCTCTGCCCCCCTTCCTTCCCCCCTCCTGCCGAACTCCTGCTGCTTGGGGGAGGAGGAGGAAGGGCCGAGCAGCGGCGGCGGGGAAGAAAAAGAAAAGAAGGGGCCGGGGCGCCACCTCTTCCGGCCGTTTCCCCAGCCAGCCTCCAATCGGCCATGACTCCCGCCCCTCACTCACTAAAGCCGCACGGAGGAGGAGCCCCGCCCACTGAAGCCCACCCACTGCTCATGCTCCTCCTCCGTGCAGCTTCAGCAAGCAAGGGGCGGGAGTCATGGCGGAGAGCGGGGACGGGGGCCATGACTCCCACCCCTCGCTTGCACTGCCCCCTCAAGGCTGCAGAAGCTGTGGGAGAGCTGAAGCCAGGGGGAGGGGCATGGTGCGGCCCCCTCCCCCGGCTTCAGCTCTCCCACAGTTTCTCCAGCCTTGAGGGGGCAGTGCCAAGCCAGCATTGTGCTGCCTCTGCCACCACTGCCTTGGCACTGCCCCCGCACGGCTGGAGAAGCTGTGGGAGAGCTGAAGCTGGGGGTAGGGGCGGGGCATAGCACGGCCTGGCTTTGCCCCCTCCCCTGGCTTCAGCTCTCCCACAGCTTCCCCAGCCTTGAGGGGACAGTGCCAAGCCAGCATTGTGCTGGCTCTGCCACCGCTGCCTTGGCACTGCCCCCTCACGGCTGGAAAAGCTGTGGGAGAGCTGAAGCTGGGGGGAGGGGGAGGGGCATGGCGAGGCCTAGCTCCGCCCCCTCCCCTAGCTTCCGCTCTCCCACAGCTTCTCAAGCCTTGAGGGGACAGTGCCAAGCCAGCATTATGCTGGCTCTGCCACTGCTGCCTTGGCACTGCCCCCTCACGGCTGGAAAAGCTGTGGGAGAGCTGAAGCCGGGGGGGAGGGGCATGGCGCGTCCTGGCTCCGCCCCCCTCCCCCGGTTTCAGCTCTCCCACAGCTTCTCAAGCCTTGAGGGGACAGTGCCAAGCCAGCATTGTGCTGGCTCTGCCACCACTGCCTTGGCACTGCCCCCTCACGGCTGAAAAAGCTGTGGGAGAGCTGAAGCTGGGGGGAGGGGCATGGCGAGGCCTAGCTCCGCCCCCTCCCCCAGCTTCCGCTCTCCCACAGCTTCTCAAGCCTTGAGGGGACAGTGCCAAGCCAGCATTGTGCTAGCTCTGCCACCGCTGCCTTGGCACTGCCCCCTCACGGCTGGAGAAGCTGTGGGAGAGCTGAAGCCGGGGGGGAGGGGGGCATGGCATGGTTCCTCCCCTGGCTTCGGCACTCCCAGCAGCTGTTTCCAGCAGGCCACCATCCCCCAGCCGTTCTTTACTGTGTTAGAGTGTCATTTTGTGTCATTTTGGTTGGTGGTGGGCCCCCGAATTTTTAAAATGTTAAAAGTGTGCCGCGGCTCAAAAAAGGTTGTCCTACTTGACCGATACAACTGTCTTTCGGGCTGCAAAGGTCGACAGCAAGCTAGACAAATGGTCGGGAGCTCACTCCGACCCGGGCTGGCTTTGAACTCATGGAGTGATTTTTAATGCCGCCGACTCCCAACCCGCTGTGTTAAAGCCTCTTCCAAGCCTTGCTGTGTGTGTTGTCGTGCCGTTCCTTTCCTTTCATCAACGGGGAAGCTCTGGGGCATTTGGGCCCCCCATGAATGGCCTCGGTGGGGCATTCCCACCCTATGGCTGTGTGTGTGTGTCTCTTTCTCCGGTGGCGCCTCTCCTCGTCTTCCTCCTAAGGAGAGATTTCTCCTCTTCTTCCCTTTCAGGAGCTGCCCAACTCGGTCTTCCTGGTCATGGAGGTGCGTATTATTGCGGCCCTTGGGGCTTGCCCACGGCAGGCAAAGGGGTTGAGGGGGCCTGGCTCAAGCGAGAGCAGCACTGACCCTTACGTGCCTCTCTCTTTCTGTTCCACAGTATTGCAACGGGGGAGATCTGGCCGATTACTTGCAAGGTAAGAGAACGCCCGGGGTTGAAGCGCATGGGCCAAAACCTTCCCCAAAAGAAGGCCCGGTTTCCCAAAATGGCCGTGCGGTGTTGACGTTGGTGGGCATTCCTTCCTCCTCTCTCTTTCTCTCCCCTCCCTCCCTCCAGCCAAAGGCACCCTGAGCGAAGACACCATCCGCGTCTTCCTGCAGCAGATGGCGGCCGCCATGCGCACCCTCCACGGCAAAGGGATCATCCACCGGGACCTGAAGCCGCAAAACATCCTCCTCTCCTACGCCAACCGCAGGAAGTCCAGCCTCAGCGGCATCCGCATCAAGATAGGCAAGTGCGCACGCCGGCTCGGTGGGCTTCGTTGGAGGATACGATCCTTCTCCATCTGTTGGGACTCAACCGCGTCCTGTACAAGTACCTCGTCCTCATTGAGGAATGGGCAGGCGGGGCTTAGCCGCCTTTCCCTTTGTCTCTCTCCTGGGTGGGCAACCGTCGTGTAGGCCTTCTTCGCCTGGTGTTGTTCAGGCATTTTTGAGGAATTTATTATTATTTATTTTATTTACGACATTTATATGCCGCCCTTCTCATCGCGAAGGGGACTAGGGACGGCTTGCAAGTCATGTGTAAATGCAGTGTATTATATTATATACTAGCTTGGGGACCCGGCGGTGCCCGGGTTACTTGAGGAAGGCATTGTGTGCCAAGGTTGGTTCCTCTTAGATATTTACGTGGCTTGCAGTGGTCTCTGGAAGTTAGTGAAGGTACTGCGAGTCCCATTGGCCATGGTCCATCCCCCTCCAAACAGCACCAGGGTGTTGAGTGGGTCATGGGGGCTCTGTATTGTAATTTGTAATTGTGGCATTGGGTGAGGGTTGTATTGTGAAGTGGGCCATTGGTCCCCTGCTTGCCAAGTTTGGTCCTGATCCGTCATTGCTGTGGGCCGCAGTGGCTGACTGCCTGAGGCCTTTCCTTTTCCCTCTGAGTCACTTTAGAACGTTGGAATGTGGTTGGCCAATCGGAGTCCTTTATGCAAATACCATTTCACTGGCAACCAATCCCCTCTGTCTGGGGCCGTAGAATGTTGCAGTTCTGAGGCTGGCCAATCAGAGCCCTTTATGCAAATAATCCCACAGTGGCAGCCAATCGAAACGCTGGCACATATTCCTCCTGTCGCACCGCCACACCACCGCTCACAAACACTGACTTTTATTATATACACTAACTTGGGGACCCGGCGCTGCCCGGGTTATTTGAGAAAGGCCTTTTGTGCCAAGGTTGGTCTTTATCAGTTGTTTATGTGGCTTGTAGTGGTCTTGGGAAGTGAGGGAAGGTGCTGGGAGTCCCATCGTCCATGGTCTATCCTCCTCCAAACTGCACCAGGATGTACATGGGACCATGGGGGTTCTGTGTGCCAAATTTGTTTACTGTCAATTCAGGCCATACACAATGTCCCGTGAGCTGAGGCCTAGTCGGGAAAATCAAGTTAATGAAGCCTTACTGTCAATTCATGCCTTAAACAGTATTCCATTAGGTGAGGCCTAGTCAGGAAAATCAAGTTAAGGAAGCCTTACTGTCAGTTGTGGGCCTAGTCTGTGATTTGTAGGGCTTGCAGTGTTTCTTGTGAAGTGTTTTGGGTGAAGGTCCTGAACATTCCATTTCCATTCCATTCCATTCCAGGGCCTGTCTGCCTCAGGCCCTGTCCTTTCCTCTCTGTGCTGCCTAGGAGTGTTGGAATGTTGGGTGGCTGGCCAATCGGAGTCATTTATGCAAATAATCCCACAGGGGCGACCAATCGAAAAGCTGCCACATATTCCTCCGCACCTCCCACCGCACCTCTTGCCGCAAACACTGACTTTTATTAGATAGATAGATAGATATGTAGAACATGTAAATACAATATTATATATATATATATATAAAATGCCAGTTGTTTGCCGCCATTTCAACCAGGCTGCATTTATTTGTGACCGTACGCCTGGCATTGTCTCACCATCTATGGACACTGCCTGCGTATATATAAAATAATAATAATATAATATTAATAATATATAATATAGCATAATAATACTAATATATAATTTACTATTATATAATATAATGCTTCTACTATATAATATACTGATGCTAATCATATGTAATATAAGATTCTTCTCACTTCCTGTGATCTCAGCCCCTATGTTCTTAACTGTGTATCGTTTGTAAGTCAGATGTTTGTAACTCTAGGACAGCCTGTATGTATATTAATATAATATCATAACATAATACTAATAATATTAGTATTATAACATTATATAACATTATAATCCCATAGTGGCAACCTATCGAAACGCTGTCGCATATTCCTTGGCACCTTCACACCTCCCAGAAAATGAACATTCCAATTCCAAAGGAAAAAAACTGTCTTTTGGCTAACACATTCAGTTGCATTTTGTTTTGCTGGCCAATCAGAGTCCTTTATGCAAATTGTCTCTCAGTGGCAACCAATGCCCTCTGTCTGGTGCCTTAGAGTGTTGGAGTTCTGAGGCTGGCCAATCTGAGTCCTTTATGCAAATAATCTGGTGCCTTAGAGTGTCGGTGTTCTGAGGCTGGCCAATCAGTGTCCTTTATGCAAATAATCCCACAGTGGCAACCAATCGAAACGCTGCCACATATTCCTCCCTCCGCACCACCGCAAACACTGACTTTTATTATATACATAGATAGAAGATAATAATAATAATCTATTAATACTAATCTATATATATAAAAATTGAGTGGTCGTGGGTTGTCCGTTATGCACGGCCAAACTATACGCCCCACTAACACAAATCCCAAGAAACACATTCCCCCAGACCACGAGGTACATACATAGCACCAAAAAACCCACCTCCCTACCTTGCACCCCCCACCCCCCCAAAAACCGCCCCCAAAAACCGGCCATTGCCTCCCGTTCTGCGCTGGCCGCGGCGCTGGAAAAAGGAGAGCAATCGCGAGGCGCACTCGACCCAACCCCCCATCCCATCACCCTCTCCCCCACTCACCGGGACCTTTCGCAGCCACACGGCGGCGCTAACCGCCTCCTTGCCATCCTTGCCCGTGCCCGCACGTCCCGGTCCCAGAGCAGCTCTGGGGCGCACTACACTTCCCAGAAACCTCTGCATAAACCGGAAGTGGCCATGCGGGCCTTCTGGGAAGTGTAGTCCGAAGGTGGGACTTCCCGAAAGGGCCTGACGCCACCCAGCACAGCTAAAGGGGCGGGCGCGTGCGGCGCTGGCCATGCGCGGCAGAGGCGGGAGGCAGGCCGGAGATCGCCGATCCACCCTCCGCCCGTGTCCCCGCGGTTCCAGCAGCCGCCTGAAAGAAGGTAAGCTCCGGCTTACCTTGCTTCACGCGCGCTGCAACCGCAGGGACACGGCGGAGGGTGGATCGCCGATCTCCGGCCCTGCCTCCGCCCTGCGCCGCATAGGCCACTGTCGATGCGGCCCGCCCTTATTGGGAGACAGAGAGGGAATGAGAGAGACAGAGGGAGGCCTGAGAGGGGGAGAGAGGGGGAGTGACACAGAGAAAAGAAAGGGGGAAGAGAAGGGGGATCAGACAGAGAGAGGGGGGGAGGGGAGAGAGAAAGGGGGAATCAGACAGAGAGAGGGGGGAAAGTGTACATACACACACACACACATACATACACAGACACACAGACAGATACATACACACACACATCCATACACATACATACACAGCCACACACACACAAACATACACACATCCATACACATACACACACACATACATACACAGACACACACACATGCACACACATACATACACACACACCAACAGACACAGACACACACACATACAAACACACACACACACACACATACATACACACACACACATACACACACAAAACACATTGTCAAATCATTTCCAACCCTTACATACCCACACTTCCACACATCTCCTAAATAGGGCACAGCAACGCGTGCCGGGTTCAGCTAGTGATATATAATATACTCTAGGGCAGTGGTTCTCAACCTTTCTAATGCCGTGACCCCTAAATAAAGTTCCTCATGTTGTGGTGACCCCCAACTGTATTTTCGTTGCTACTTCATAAAGATAATTTTGCTACTCTTATGAATTGTAATACAAATGTCTGATATTCAGGGTGTATTTTCATTGTTACAAATTGACATAATTAAGCATAGCGATTAATCACAAAAATAATATGTTTGGGGAGTATGGACAATAGATGATGGGATTTGCAGTACCTTCAACAGATGCAGCTCTGACTTCCACAGACCACCAAGACCCCCACGAATTACAGACCTGGACCAAACTTGGCACACAGAACCCCAATGACGAATAGAAAATACTGGAGGGGTTGGGTCTTGCTGGGATGTTTAGTACCCCAGCCATCAAAGAGCATTCTGAAACTCAACAATTAAATTGGACCAAACTTGGCCTGCAGAACTCTCATGACCAACAGAAAAGACTGGAGAGGTTTGGGGAAAATAGACCTTGGCATTGGGTCTTGCTGGGATGTTTAGTTCCCCAGCCATCAAAGAGCATTCTGAAATCCAACAACAATTAGTTGGACCAAACTTGGCCTGCAGAACTCTCATGACCAACAGAAAAGACTGGAGAGGTTTGGGGAAAATAGACCTTGGCATTTGGGTCTTGCTGGGATGTTTAGTTCTGGTCAATTTCAGGAATAAAAATTAAAATTAAAACCAATAAAATTACATTAATTGAGGCATTAGTAGGTTAAATGTTTTGAATGTTTACATAAAACTGTAATTTAAGATAAGACTAAACCATTATTCTAACCTTCAATGTAAATGTGCTTACGTGTCCTTCCAATAATAATAAATAGGATAAAATAATAAATGTAATAACAATAACAATAATTAGAGTTAAAATAATAAATGTAATAGTAACAATAATTGAGTAAAATAATAAATGTAACAACAAAACCAATAATAATCCAATAACCACCATAGTTTATTTTAATTACAGTATACATTTTGGGGGAAATGCTGTGTGTATAAATAAAAAAATGGGAAAGACTGACTTGGGAAGGGTTGGAAAGAAGGACTGGAAACAGGGAAAAAGGTTGGAATGGGAAGGGGTGTTTGAAATAGTGGGGAATGAGGTGGAAGGGGGTAAGCTGGTAATTGGGACAATTGGGATGGGAAGAGGGCAACTGGGGAAGGGTTTTTAGGTGGGAAAGGTTGGGATGGAAGGGGACAAGACTGGAATGGGAAAGAGCTGGAACCTAGGAAAGGCTGGGATGGAAAGTGGAGAGGGGGGCTGGGAGTAGTGAAGGTTGGGATAGGAAGGGAAAGAACTGGGAAAGGGAAGACGGGGTGGGCAAAGGGTTCTGGAAAGTTGGGAAACTAAGGGAAGAAGGGGAAGGGACTGGAAGGGAAATTGTGGGTGGGATTCTTCCTTTGGCTCTTTGGAAGGGGCTGTCTGGGAGAGCTACCTACTTTTGCAAGAAATCGAAGGAACTCCTGCTGGAGCAGAGGGGCAGCTACCTGCCTGCTCTGCTTCCTCTTCCTCCTCTTCCGCCCCCAGAGGAGACCTAGAAAGCAGGAGGGGGAATGAAAGCACGGAGGAAGTTGCTTGTTCTCAGGGGGGTCTCCCTCCACGCCCATTCCCCTGCCTGCTCCATGTCTCCTTCTGGGTGGAAGGGGAGAAGGGAGGGCGACCCCAGGCAGCTGGTGAATCACAGGAGAGAATGAAAGCACGGAGGATGGCGCCTACCTCCCGACCCATCAGTTGCCTCCCTGCCTGCCTCGATGGGGTGCTGCTGCCCTTTCTCCTCTTCTCCTTCCTCTTACTTCTGGATGGCTAACTGGAGGAGAAGGGAGAAACAGCAGCAGCGCCCCTTCTCCTTTCTTTCTCCTCTTCCTCAGCTGGCCATCGAGGAGGAAGAAGAGAAGGACTGGGGGTGGGCTGCTGCAGTTTCTCACTCTTCTTCCTTCTCTTCCTCCTCGATGGCCAGCTGGAGGAGGAAGAGAAGAACAGCGGCAACCCCCTGGGCGGCCTCCTCCCCTCCCTCAGCGGTTTCTCCTCTTCTTCCCCCTTTTTCTTCCTTCCTTTATGGCCAGCTGGAGGGAGGAGGAGAAGGATTGTCAGGAAGAACGGCGGCATAGGGCCTCGCCTGGGGACCCTGTGCCTCTGCCACTTGTCCCCCCTCCTCCATGGGCAGCGGGCTTCGGAGCCGCACCTCCAGGCTCCGCCGCGCTCAACCCAATCATAAGCTGAGGAGGTTTCAGCCCAAAGAAGGGCTGAAAAACTTGGCTTATTATCGATAGTGGACCGAACAGGCAGCAAAAGCCAGCCCATGCGAGACGGAGCCTTCGTCACCCCCCCCTTCAAAAGGTCTCCAAAAATGCTGCACCTTCTCCCTTGTGTGCCTTTGCCTCTAAGCTCCTCCTCCTGACTCTGTATATCAGCCCTGTGAGAAGGGGAGGAGGGGAGCCGAGGCTGGAGTGCCTGGCTGTTCGGCACCCAGCGGCCCATGTTGAAGAGGCGGGGCTAACCGAGGTGAACCGCGACCCCCAGAAAATGGCCCCACGACCCCCCTGGGGGTCGCGACCCCCAGGTTGAGAACCACTGCTCTAGGGTGACATGACCCCCCCCCCCCGTGTCTTTGGTTCCCCTCCTCGTCTTCATGTCCTTCTCTTTCCACAGCTGACTTTGGCTTTGCCCGCTATCTGCAGAGCAACATGATGGCCGCCACCCTCTGTGGTTCCCCCATGTACATGGTAAGCGGCGGCGCATCCTTTCCCCTCGTGTTTTTGGGGAGACCGCACGTGTTTGTTCTCGGTTACGCTTGGCGGGAATCGTAACCCATGGGAAGGAGGGTCAATCTTCCGTGTCTTTCTTTCCCAGGCGCCCGAGAAGTCATCATGTCGCAGCACTCGGCCGACGGACCTTTAGAGCATCGGGACGGTGATCTACCAGTGCCTGGTGGGAAACCCCCCTTCAGGTAAGCCTGGGAAATAATAATACTTTATTGATACCCCCTGCGGGCAGCTCACATGATAACAAAGCGGAACGATGCCAATGGCGCCTTCCCTTCGCAGGCCAATAGTCCTCAAGACTTTACGGATGTTTCTGAAAAGACCTGAACCTGATCCCGAGGTGGGTGCCTGTGCCGGGAGATGAGAGGGGGGGAGGCCCACCGGTCTCAGTCCGGGGCCTCCCGACCTCTCTCCTCCTTCGCGACCCCCATGACCCGATCCTCATAAGGAAATTGAAAAGATTCTAAAGAAAAAAAAATATCAAAGAGCCCAGAAGCCTTCCTCTTAGGAATAACTGACCCAAGCCTGAGTATAACAGAAGCAAAAAAATTCATTTTATTAATTACGGCCGCCAAAATGACACTGGCAAAATACTGAAATCAACCAAGAGTCCTTCCAAAGAGGAATGGCTCCTTAAAATTGTAGACACACTCCAAATGGAGTACCTTACGATGAGGTTAAAAGAAAATACACAAACAATGAAAATATATTAGATACCTGAGCTAACTAGGAGTTATTTTATAAAGGAATGCAACTTTGATTTAGATCTATGAGAATAATAGACGGTTACTAATTTAGAGAATAATCAACTTAGAGGTAAAAAAATTGTTGTCTCTCTTTTCTTTCCCCGCTCACCTCCCCTCCGTCGCAAAACAGACGCAAGGGAAAGTACCCTTCTCCGCAAAGACCTCTTCCAACCAACGACTAGACTGTTTTAAGTTTATAAACGTGGGATGGCGAGTATAAAAGAACTGTACATGTTTAATGGATGATTCAAAGAATACAAGCTTTGTAGACATTTCTTTTTGATATGTTGTGTCCCTAACCTTTTACTTGTCTCCTCCCACCCACCCCCCACACACTCCTCACGGTTAACCCAGTGTACATCTTCCCCTCTTTCCCCAATGTGTTTTCCCCCCC